>VZTR01020056.1:0-11160 GCA_013400775.1 Chaetops frenatus | reverse complement strand
CCCCCCCCCCCCCCAGCACCAGCACTAGGGGCTTGGATCCCAAAGGAGGAACAGCCCGGAGGCATTTGCATCCTCATCACTGCCACACTGCTGCAAACTGGATGCCCTGGGTGTCAGAGCCGCGGAGATGTGGCCGCGGTGGGTGACAGGGACGCGGCAGATGGCGCCCTGGTTCCGGTCACCGCCTGCCCGATGGGCTGCGGCGGCGGCGGCGGCGGGGGGGCTGCGGATAAGGCACTGCACCTCTGCTTCTCGGGCACTGCATCCCCCGTACTGCACCTCTGCATCTCGGGCACTGCATCCTGCATCCCCCGTACTGCATCTCTGCATCCCAGGTACTGCGTCCTGCATCCCGTGTACTAATGCATTTCTGTGTCCCAGGCACTGCATCACTGCAGCCCTGGCATTGCATCGCTGCATCACCCTGGCTGCAGCCTCTGTGACAGGGATGCTTCAAGGCAGCAGGGCTGGTACCCACATTGTGCTGTCACCCTGGTCAGTGGTGCAGCAGGAGCCAAGCAGGCTGGCATGCAGCCAAGCAGCCTTCCCCCATCACGACAGCATCACCCCCTTGTGGGTTAGGAGCAGGGATGTGCCTGCAGCTGGTCTTGTCCTGGTCTCCCTGCTGCAGAGGTCCCTCCATGCTTACTTTTCTCAAATGAATCAGGGCAGATTAGTGGGATTAAGCTCCAAATTCAGGGGTTTTGGGCCTGTTTTTTCCTTTAGGAAGGCTACGAGAAGTGAAGGGTTTTGGTGGAAGCAGCAGAGAGCTGGGGTCCCAGCTCCTCAGACCCTGCTGGGGCAAGGCAAGAAGGATTGGAGCCAACTGGGTGCTGCCCAGCACAGTGTGGGGAACAAACAGCATCAGTGGCCACAGCACACCTCCTCTCATTATTTATTGCTTACTCCTCAGAAAGGGCCTCTGTTTGCCCGTTTGTTTATGATTTCACTGCAAAATCTGGTGATGGAGAGATCAGAAATTTTACTAAAACCTCAGCTCTTCAAGTGATGGTACTGCTCTATCGACCATGCTCAACTAGTGCTCAGCTGATGCTGGCTCTTTCATTCCAGCTGGGATCTCTCTTGTCATCCGCAGCAGAGACCTTTGTCCATTTCTCCTCTCCAGCCTTTCACTTGTCACTTCTATAGCTCCTCTTCAAGCTACCTCCAAGTTCAGGGGTACTGCCAGGTTCTCCCACAGCCAGGCCTCCTGCCTTTGCCCATAAGTGAGGGTTTGGGCTGCTGGGAAGCTCTGCTGAGGCTTCCCGAGACCCGCACAGTGGTCTGTCCCATGCAGCGCCACAGAGAGGTCCCTCTGTTCTGGTTGTTTCCCATGGGCTCAGGTCTCAGCAGAACTGCACAGTGTGAGCCAGGGTGCCCTTCCCCTGGCTCCTTACCGTGCCAGCCTGTTTGCACAGCTCCCTGTGCTGCTGCCTCCCCTGCCTTTTACTTACTTGTTTTTTACGGCTCGGAGGGAGCCGTCCTGCCCCAATTCCCCGCATGCTCCTAATTTCATAGTTCTCTCCATATATCCATATATATCCATATATATATCCATATAGCATTTGATACAGGTTTTATGGGCATTTCCATACATTTTACAGACACAGCCATTACAGAGCCAGGTTTCACCCGAGAAACCTCAGGGGAGCAGAGCACTGAATCGCCTTAGTCTTGGCCCCAGAACAAGGCTCTCTTCTCTCCCTTGCTGGGGCTGCCGCTATCAGCGCTGCAGAGGGCTGGGGGACGGCTTGGGGCTGGTCCTGACAGCCTCAAGAGCCAGGATGCCGCCTGCAGCCTCATCCATCCTGCTTCTTGCAGCCTCATGCTGCAAGCCCCAGGGCTGTCACTTCTGCCTTTTGCTCCATTTCCAGATGGATGCCACTGGCAAGGGATTGCTTTGAATTCAGGGCCACCATCTGCATGGCTGGGTTGCCAGCATCCAGCCTGTTTGCCTGCCTCTTGGGCTGTGCATCCAGCTGGCTCTGGGGACTGGAAGCCTCTGGTTGTGCTGCGGAGAGTGATGCCATCCCAGCTGCTGGGGCAGGGACACCGATCCACAAGGCTCTGAACTGCAACTGCTGCAGTGCATGCAGAACATCCGACCCCTAACACAGTGGCTTCTGGCCGGTGGAGGGGCAGAAAACAGATCCAGGTGCGTGCAGCTCTCTGCTCATATTTTGGCCAACTAGGGAGGCTACCAGCACTGCAGTAAATGTCCAGCACTGCACAGGGGCTGACTGTGTTCTCAGCACAAGGGAGGAAGCCTCAGATCTTGTTTAAAAAGAAGCTGGGTGACGTGTCTTCCTCTTCACCGTGGCCAAATCCTGGAGCAGCCCGAAGTGCAAATCTAAGGCATCACCATGACACTGTCTCTAGGTGCTGGGTTGTCGGGCACTGTCTGCAGGGCAAGATGGATTGGGACAAGTGCATGCAGGGTTGCATGCAACTAGCACCCCTTTGCACCCCCACAACCTATTGCTACTTGACAGGGACAAACATAGTAGCGTCTGCCCCCACTTCAGGTCTCCTGGCCTCGCGCTGGACTGGTGGGATGAGGAATTTTCCGCCCTGTGTGTAAGTTCCCATTTGCAGGGCAAATGCCCACTCCCACCCAGCACTGCCTCAAGGACTGCTCCTTGATGCTCAGCCATCCCAAACACGGCTGTGGCATCATCCAATCCAGCCCTGCATGTGAGCAGTGCCCTGGATCAGCTATTAATAGCAGCTCCCCTCTCCCCTTTTGAGGGCTGGTGGGAGTCCAGGGTACATCCCACTCTCTTTTCTTGAACAGGTCCTGAAAGCAGGAACCATTTGTGGCTACCCTGGCTGGCATGTCTCTCCCTGGCCTCCAGCATGTTCTATTTTCTGTGCTGTTTACTGTTCTTCTGCGGGCTGTCAGGTTTCCACACTTGGGAAAGGCTTGTAAATGGGGGGGTGGGCAGTGAGTCTGCATGGAGAGGCTACGGGAAGGCGGGTATGGAGGAGCACAGACATGGCCTTTATCACAGCCTAGGGGATGTGTGGCTCATAAATCCAGCCCAGGCAGATAGGGGATAAATCATCCCAGCTGGGACACTGGTGGTTACCCATGGTTAGAAATTAACTTTGTGTTGGATGGGTCCCAGGCTGTGGGATGGGAAGGGAAGGCTGCTCTGGGCAGTGTGCCTCCTGCCTGGACAGCCCTGGAGCCAGGCTGCAGGCAGGCAAGGAGATGCCCACTGCCCTGGCCCAGGCAGACAGGGCTGGTGGGCACAATTAAAGCCAGAGTGATGAAGCAAACGAGCTGGGGTGAATACTGTGGGTGAACGCGTGCTGTGGGTGATGATGCTCTGGCATTCACTCTGACCTGTCTGGACTTTGGCACTTTGATGAGTGTCTGTAGCCACTGCACTCATCACTGTGGGGCTGTAGCACACTGGGCACTAGGACTGGTCTACACGGGAGGGGATAGGGACACAAGGTGGCAGGGAAGGCAGCAAGGTGTGCTTGCAGGGCAGGAGAAGGTGTGTGCTCACAGCAGGACTGTCACCTTCCGCCCTGGGTTTGGTAAAAATGGAAGCCTCATCTGGTATCACAGGGACATCCAGGCTGGGGCAGTCTCTGGCCTGGCTCTGTGCCTCTGAGGGTGGGAGGAGGCAGTGAAGCCCACAGACCCTGTTTCACTTTCCCTCTCCAACTGCAGTATCCTTCTAGCCTCACTTCCCCTTTCTCCCATCCCTAGTGTTCCCTGCCCAGCTCCATGAACATCCCCAAACTCTACTGTGTGTAGGGCCAGGGCTTCCGTGATATCTTTTAGGTATGCAACTACAGCAACCTCTTCTTCTGCTCAGGTCAAGTGCCCACAGTTGGGGCCATGTCACTCTTGGGGTCCCAGAGCACCCACTGAAGAGGAAGAGAGGAAGGGGCAGGGGTGATGGGGACACCTCTCCTGCAGTGGGTCTCCAGGCATCTGGCTCTGTTCACTCCTGGCCAGCTCTCTAATAGCTCCCCAGCTTTCCTTTCTAATGAGGCTCTAATTGGAAGCCGGTTGTGCTTCCCTTCCCCTCCTCTCAGAGCTCTCCAGTCCCAGTGCTGCAGGGTGATTAAGCTGAGGTTTTGGGTTTTTTTAATATGGCAGAATTATTTTGGAAGGGCCAGGATCGTTACATGACGGGCTTCTTGAAAAACCCCAGGCTTCGCCTTTCAGACGAGGCCTTTTCAAGTGGTTTTGCACAGTACACGTCTCTGGGCAGCGACCGTCTCGAACAGTTACTGTTAATTATAGATGCCTCTTTCCCGCTCGCCCATTACTCAAAGGATTTTTGTGTGTTTTAACAGTGTTTTACATCAGCCTGAATAAGACTCTATTCAGTGTTTCCAAGCGCTGGAACTTGGGCATCCCCTGCTGTATGTGTCGTCCTCTCCTCCCTGCATCCCTGGGGCTGGGGACCAGGCAGCCAGCATGGGCACAAGCCTTCCTCCCGCTGCCCAGCCAGTGCATGCACTGCTCTGGGTGCAGGAGTTGTACCTGCTGCAGACACATGCTCTTGGCACCCTTCTCTTGGCTATGTGTGGCCTTGTGTCTGCATGCTCAGCTCCTTGGGCTGTCTCCTGAATCCAGCCTCCATCATCTTTCTTACATCTCCACTGCCCACTTAGCCAGACCATGTGCTCACGTCTGTGTCATCCTCTTCGCCCAAGGATTCAGTCAGCAACAGCCTCAGGCACGATGGCCCCATCCTGGTCTCCTCGGGATGTGCAAGGTCATCTTCTCCTTGCTGAGTTCCAGGCCAGTGTGTTCCCCTTGCGTCAACACAGTAGCTGGGGCTGTTCCCCAAGTCTTCCTTTATTGCCCAACTATCCAACAGCAACTTACTGCACTAATATCCTTGACAATGCTCTTGCCTCCCATGCCACCCCATTTTCACCCTCTGCCTGCAAAAGCCACCATTTATTCCACTTGCCTCCCGTGATTTGCCTTGGGTGTAAGCTTTGAGAAGAGCTTGCACCTTCTCTCATGACAGCCAAGCTGGTTTAGCCATCCTCCTTGTGGAAACACCTTGTCCTAAGTATTTTCCCATTCCCACTGCAAAGCCCAGATGCTCAGCTGGGCATGCTGGCTCCTTTGGAGAGCTCTGGTGGGTTTGAGAGGGGCGATTTCCTCCTGCAGAGCAATGCTGTGCTATCTCTTCAGCTGCAGGCTACTGATGTTTCTGCTTCTGAAGCATTTCCAGATGAAGAACCAGGAACCCTGAGCTCTGGGTTCCCCTTGATGGACGGGAACCCCCGCCCAGGCTGTGCTGAGCACTCCACAGAGGGGGCACGGACTCGTGGGCAGAGCCACCTGCCCAAGTGCTGGGCAGCTGGGCTTGGCAGTGGGTGGCCCTGCCAGATGGTGAAGCTTTGGTCAGTGCAGAAGTCTAGAAGGGTTGGAAGATAAGGAGCAGCATCAGAACCGTCCTTTGCTGACCAATTTCACAAGGCTGGGGGAGACAAGGGCTTCCCGTGTCCTCTGTGAGCTGCTGGCTGCTCCCCCAAGAAACCACGAGTTGGAGGGAAAAAGTAGATCCTCATGCCCACCATCCATCCTCCTTAAGGCTGGAGTGGGGGCTGGGGATGGTGGGGGGCAGCTGGGGGGCACAATGGCATTGTTCGGGGAGAACCCCATTGGGGAAGGGGGGGATGTGCCTTGTTTGGGCACCTCTGCAGCCCTCACCTCCTCCACCTCAGCATATAGGGCACTGTGGTCAGGCCCATTTATAAAGCTGGTAAATATATTGGCAGAGTTTGTGTCCCCTCCAAAGGTCAATATTTGTGCAGAGTTTAATTTTAACTTAACAAGCAGTTGTTTGCAGAGGCTGCCCTGTTTGTGTGTGTGTGTGTGCGTGCGTGTGTGTGTGAGATCGATGCCCATGGGGAGGAGTGTGAGTGGCTCGGGTGTGTGCACTGACTCACCACGGTGCAGAGGGGGTCGGTGACACTTCCCTCTCCCGGAGATGCTCCGGATGCAGGGGCAGCGCTATGCGGTCCAGAAGATAAGGTCCAGGGGCTGTGGCCGAGTCTATAAATGCCACCCACAAACCTCTCCGGGAGGTGACAGCGGGCAACATGTGCCCCGTGAGGCTCTGAACAGCAGCCAGTGGGGACAGTGGCTTTCCCAGCCTGTTCTGACTGGTGCCCTGGGCTTACTACAGGCAGCCCCACAGCCGCACAGCCCCCAGCCTTGCCCCCTCTGAACCCGTGTGGCTTTTGTGGCTCTCGCCCATGTTCTGGCAACATGGGTCTCCCAGCTGAGCACATTGCTCAGGCTGGTTCCAGGGCTCTCCCAGTATCACTGCCCATGGGGTTTTATATCCCCTGTCCACCCTCCCACTCCACCAGGTAAGGCAAACCTGCATCCCACATGCACCTGCAAAACCTCACTGAGGCTGGTGGCTCCTCTTTGAGAGGTTTAGAGCTGAAGTGCCCCTGTGCTGGCAGGGAAGAAGGGAGAGGTTCTGGCTGGGTCTGTGCCCAGGCACCCAAGGCTTCTGTTTCTGCTACTCCCAATGCTCCTCTAGCTGGAACCCCAGGCTGTGCTTTACCCAGGGGCAGGTACCCTAGCTGGGCTTGGGGACAGGCTGTGCCACTCATTCACTCCATGGCATCTGACCCCTTGGAATAGAGGCCGGGATCTCTCAGGTTCCTGCAGTGCATCCTGGCATCCTGGGGCAGGATAGGTCAATAAGTTGGGTCCAATTGCTCCCCCCAGCCCATCTTGCCCACAGTACAGAATGTGTTGTTTGTGGGAAAAGGGGGGAGTAACAGTGGGAACAGCCCTGGCTGCAGGAGTTTTTCCAGCAGCCTAGAGGCAGAAAGGGGGGGGGGGGGTGCAGCTGGAGGAGAGAGAGAGGACAGAGCCCACCATCCCTGCAGTGCGCCTGCCGAGGCTCCGTGTTTTGCAGCCTGCCTTGTGGGCGCTGAGGTTTGGTTTCCTTCTCTCTACTCTATTCCTCTTCCTCGCCAGGCCCTGGGGCTGCTGACTGACCTCAAAGGGAAAAGCAGGCTCCGAGGGACAGCAGCAGGGATGGGCAGGGGTAAACACGGGACTGGGGCCGGCCAGGCAGTGGGTGATGGAGGTGAAGTCATGCCGTGACGTCAGCCCTGTGGCTTTGGGGACAGCCGTGGTTAGGCTGCTCAAGGAGGGGCGGCTGTTTTCCTGCAGCTCCGCCGCTTGCTCCTGGTGCCCGTCTAACTTATAAACTTTAATGGCCAGTTTAAAAGGTTCCTGCCATGGGCACCTTGTTGCCAGATTTAGGTTTTTAATTTGGAAACTTTCCCCTCTGTGGTCAGAGGAGGAAGGACTTGGGTCCACTCAGGGCCAGTCATCAGGACACACGGGTGCCAAAGAGACAGTCCAAAAGGACCCTGCTGCCGTCACTGGTGTCGGGACGGGGTTGGCCACGAATGGGGCAGACAGGCTGGAGGAGCCCCCTGGTCCCCTCCCGCTGCCCACATATTGGTGGAATAAATTTAGCTCCTCCTCCGCCGCTGGCTGGGCGAGCACCGTCAGCTGCCACCTGCTCCCGATCAGCACAGTCCTACCCCTCAAGCCCCAGGGGTCACCACAGCTCTGGGCTGTGTGGGCAGCATGGGCAGCATCCTCATCCTGCAGCCCTCGCGAGACACCGGGGGCCCACAAACCTCAGCTCGCAGGGGCAAGCATTGAGCTATGGCCGCATTTGCTCCCACAGGTGAGAGCACAGCTGGGGTTAGACACAGAGCCAGGGTTAGACACAGAGCTGGGGTTAGGTACAGAGTCGGGATTGTGCACAGAGTAATGCCTGGATGTACTGCTTGGCAGGAGGAGTGCAGGGCCAGCACTACGGGAGACACTGAGGGCATGGCACTGCTGCTGCTCTTCCTCCTCTTCCTCACGTCCCACCTTCCCTGAAGCCCTTTGGCAGCCCCTGCGAGGTGTGGGTTAGCAGAACCATATTTCCCTAGTGCAAACTCAGCTCTCCTCTGCCTGCAAAGACTCAAGAAACCCTTGCAATGCCCAGGAGTTGCTGGGTGCTGGAACACGAGGTGAGACCTAACCCTGCCTATTCAACAAGGAAAGCAGCCCGTGAGCTTGACAGGAGCCTCCCCACACTCTTTCCACCCAGCTCTGGGAAGAGTGGGGACATCTGCTCCCTCCACCCAGCTGCAGCCACCTGGGGTTACTAACAGTGGGGTTCCAGGGAGTGACCATGGCTTGGCTGGGTCTCTCCTTGTCACCAGACTGGTGTGGTGGGGCTTGTCCATCCGTTCCTGCTGCACGTGCTGAGAGTGCTGCATGAGGGCTGGTCCTTCCAGTGCGTGCTGATGCATCCGTGCTGTGAGTCCCTGTGATGGGCTGGATCAGAGACCACCCTGGAGCATCCTAGCTACCAGGTGGGTCCAGGACTTTGCTGGTGGTCTGGGGAGCTGAATGGCAGACAAGATGGCTGGCTTGGCAAAAGCCTGCACCCCAGGGGTTGAACTTCCCCAGGGTGGGCACCCAGAGCACTATAAATAGCACATGAAGCCAGAGGAGCAGAGGAGTGGCCCTGGTTTACCAGCACTTTCATACCATGGCTTTCAAGTGGTTCCCCTGCCTCTTCTCCATGAGCCAGTGGCACATCTGCACCCAGCTGCTGCCTCCAGTGCTGAGCCACGTGCTCTGCAGCCTCTGGAGCTGGTGCCACGTGCCAGCCCCGGAGCAGGCCTGCCTTTGCCAGCCCTGTAATTGATTCCTTCTCTCCTGCACGGGTGGAGGCTGCAGATGTGTAGCCTGGCAGGAGGCAGTGGGCTGTGGGCACCAGCTCCAGGAGCCAGCATGGGCAGAGTGAGGAGCAGCCCAGTCCTTGCCTAGGCTCTGATGTCGACTTGAAGAGCTGCCTTTTGAGCTTCCAGGTGTTTGAAGAGGTTCTCTGCCAACCTCAGTTCCTGAAGGCAGGGCATTTGAGGGAACCCTGCTACCCCACTTTGGGGCTGCTGGAGGACCTGGGGTTGTTGGGGAGCAAAGAAGGAGCTCCTTGACTATCACTGTGTGTCTGCTGATGACAGGCTCATGTTTTGAGGTGATGGCAGCTGATGTCAGTGCAGAGTGGGTCTACAGAGGTCCCTTGTTGTTCCCCCGAGCCTGCAGAAAGACCTGGCCATGGTGATGGCAGGGGTTTAAGCTGAGGAGGATTTTGTATCCTGGCACTACATAGGAAACAATATATTTGAGCATGTTATTATGAATAAGGTTGAAGATAGACTAATTTTTAGACTGGAGGGTGATGGTGTTCCAGGAGAGAGGGACTGCAAACAGATGAGATTTTACATGAGCACAGGGCAGCTGGAAGCAGATGCCCTTGGTAGCTTGTTTTCCAGTGGTGCTGCTGACAGATAGTGCTGCATGGAAGAAAACGCCTAGAAAAATAGGGATGAAAATGATGAGGCTTTTAAAAAACACTGTATTTAGCCAAAGGGCATGGTTTTGCTGTCTGGAGATAGCAAGGGGTGGGTGAACCCTTCAGAGCAAGGCAAGCATGGATGGAGAGAGTGATGTGATGAGTGGGCAGGGGGCTGGAAAAAGAAGCAGTTGCCAGAGCTGAGGAGGTCTTTGCTCCTCATTGCCCACAGGGGAGTGATGCAGCTTGAAGCATCTCTCCCAGCACAGGCTGGGATCCCTGCCCTTGAAAGCGAGGAGCAACTGGGGCTGCAGTGGCTGAACCTGGCAGGACAGCTGGAAGAGGCTGCAGCAACAAGGGGAAATCTGCTTGCCTAGGTGGAGTAGCACTGCATGGGGCAGGGTTGGGGCCACAGCTCCCAGCTCCCCCAGCCCTCTCTGCCCCCCCAGGTAGCACCAGAGGGACCCTGTCCCTCTCTCCAAGGACTGAAAGGGCCAAGATGCCCTGACAGAGTGTTTTATTTGCAGCAGGTGCCTGAAATCCAACCGTGGCAGTGCAGTAATCCCTCCCCTCACCTGGAGATGAACCCAGCTTGAGAGACGTGGCTGTGCAGGGTCAGGCCCTGCCGGTGCTGGGATTGCCCCTGCCATAACCAGAGTGTCTCCCTGGCAGCCTGACAGGCTGGTCCTGCCTCGGGAGTCAGGCGCGTAATGCCTGATTTCACAGCACTGGCATGCTCTGTTTGCTTGTGGCAATGATCTCTCCTGCCCTGTCCAACTCCAGCCCTTGGCCAGACCCCAACCTGCAGCTCTGTCAGCTGGGAGTAGGTACAAGATTTGGGCTAAAATGTCTTTGCTCTTGGCTGGAGCAGTGACAAAGAGGGGAAAGGTCAGCCTGTCCTCTCTGAAGCTCCTGCCCTGCCACCAACTCATGTGTGGCATGCCCCAGACCTGCTTTCAGCCCCCACAGCCAGCACTGGGGCTTTGCAAACCCCACACAGAAGAGGAGGAGGAAGGCAGAGATTTCCCTCTCTCTCTGATGCTGAGATTGTCCATGAGATGGGCATAGGTCTCTGGGCTGTCTGGAACAAACCAAGGGGATGCTTGTGAAGGAGAGAGGAACGGGAATGGTCCACGCAGAAAGGGTCTCCCATTTGCTGTGCGCTCCCAAAGTGCTCCTTCCTGCGTCCAGTTTGTTCCAGCAAAGCCATGTCTGAGAGGAGGAGCTGTGGAGCAGCAGCCCCCCACCCTTGATGCCTCCAAGAACAGGACTGGGGATTGTTTGGCAGCAGATAAGCAGTGATGCCCTGTGGGGTGGCTGGCAGCCTGGTGCAGGTAGTGCTGGGGGAAGCAGAGCAGCATCTGTGGCACCCTGGCAAACGCCAACCTTGGACTTACAGGAGCACCGTATCTGTGTCTCACTATTGCATAGTGCTGAGCCCAAACCTTCTTATCACCTCCCAGCGAGGTGCAGAGCCCTGAGCAGCCCTCCACGTCCCCGCAGTCTTGCCCTGTCCCTAAGCACTGCTTCCTGCTCCTCTCGCCGGACCCTGGCTTTGTTGGCTGAGCTCCTTTAGCTTTGACAAAGTTTATAGCGCTGGAATGCAGAATGGCTGCTGGCCTGCCTCCAGCCTAAACATCCCCACCCCACAGTGCGACAGGCGCTGATAAGGGTGAGTGCCACAGCGGGCAGGTATCTCGTGCCCAGCCCGCGACCTTACAGCCACACGACCTTGAAGGTTGTCATTTATCTCACGCGCGTGTGTGTGTGTGTGTGT
>VZTR01020052.1:0-20730 GCA_013400775.1 Chaetops frenatus | reverse complement strand
CTCCTCTAAAAACAGTACACCATTTGTGATTCACAAGCAAGCTGCTTTCATAGGCTTGGAGCAGAACAATGACAATGGGAACACAGTAAAATATTATCAAGTTAGAATGGCCAAACCGCCATAATATTCTTTGTATTATAACTTAACATGTTTTAACTGAGAGGCAAACCACGAGACATTAAACTAGCCTAATCCAGGCTTGAATATGCACCCAGAAATAACTGCAAACTGAAACACAGCATGTGTGAAACAAACTTTACAGAAGTACCTGTGACAGAAATTATATTTACAAATACAACACATGCACACAAACATCTAGAGACCAATTGCATTCATAATTACCAAATGTTATTCAAAGCATTGTTTATATTATAAAACTTTTAGCTGGGAAGAAAACTCATGTTGGGCCTTATCCACATCTATCGTAGCCCAGCAATACACTAAGTTATGTTTTGGATGAAGTTGCAGGCACTTTAAGATAAACTGGTACAAAAAAAATATCTAAATTTAATTTTCAGGATAAAGAAAAGAAAATAAGTACACTGGTTCAAAAGATTGCTTTGTCCAGTCACTGATACATAGTCTCATCTTTCTTTGTATGTGTGCTTTCAGCCAGTGGTCCACCCAATACCTGTTCACAAATGTTGTTCCTATCCTTCATAATAACTGTCCTGGGAAGCCTCATGTTGGGTTCAGTCATGAAATAGACTAAAAAAAATACCCAAAGCATCCCAGAGGAAGTGTTGCACCTTTGTCAGTATGGTTCACATATCAAAATATATATAGAAGGTGGAAAAGAAATCTTAGTGGTTTTTTCCCATTTGGTATTTCATGTTTTGAGTGGGCTTAGATGCAGACACATTAAAACATGTAATGCTAGCACTACATGTTATTTTTGACATTTTTTATTAGTCTTGAATTACATTTAGCCTGGCTTCTGTGTCATGTGTCTGACTGTCTGGTTTCTTGAGAACATATTTTGCTTGACTTTGGAAAGAAAAATGAGGCTGTGAAAACCTTGAGGCCAAAGATTTGCTCTGCAGATTAAAATTACTGATGATTTCTATCTGTTCACCAAAGATAAAATTTAAATGTCCTATTTTGTTATTTCAGTCTCTTGCATGCAAAATGTTTCATTTAGGTTTTTATTAGAGGAAGAAAGGACATATTTACAGCAGCATAATTACTTAGAATGAGGGTTTAAAATTTTGTAGGATCATTCTTGCTATTAAATTAGGAATCATTTGACCAAGGATATAATTTTACAAATAGTTAAATAAATGCTGAGTAAGAATACAATTTCCTTCTGTTGCATTTAAGTATTGCACAAAGTCACATCACACACTTAGATGAGACCTTTTCACTCTACTATAATGTTGTGCAATCGTTTCCACACCCATACTGGGGGCTGAGAGGGGGATGACAGACTGCTTTACCTTCTTCGCTTCAAGAAAAGAAAAACTGGTTGACAGTGTATTCAAAGGGAGAGAAAGAGGGAAAGAGAGAAATTTGTTTGAAAACCACCAGTGTTATTATGAAATATCAAGTTCTAATCCACATGACTCACACTAGCTACTCTCCCCAGGCTGGCCAGAAGACAAAGCACATTATAATTATGTGGGGAAGATTGGAATGATCTGAAAGCCTACGTAAGTAGCCTATTGGACTCCACTGAAACCCACCAAGGGCAGCAGACCTCCCAACCAAAGACCATACCTAGAGATTACAAGTGGCAAGGATGTAGTCCAGTGAAAACATGGTGCTGCTTGCAAATTGTTTCTCCCTAAAATGATTGTTCTGCTGAAGAGTGACATCAGTAAGTGGTCACCCATGACAATTTTATTCCTGCAGCCATTTTCTATGGCTTCAACTGCAAGGAAAAACGTTTTCTTTCCTTGCATAAAAATCCATTTGAAATGAATAGGCCAGGGAAAGCTTTTCTAAAACTAAAGGTCTCGCTCCTTGAGTAAACAAGAAAATTCCTCAAAGGATTTATTCATAGCAAGATTACTGTTATGGCATGAATCTTCAGTAAAATAATTTCCTATTGTATGTGAAAGAATTTGGGCAAATGAGGATAGAAGGAGAGCACAAATGGCTACTTTCACTGGCTAGAAGAGATCAGCCTTCCTGATTAGTTTGTCCGTGCTTTTGTTCCCCATTCCATGTTAGAATGAAAATACCACCCTATAATGTGTTTGTAAGAATGTCTTCTCCATAAACAAAAATTGTTTTTGAATAGCCAGTTCTCAGTGCACTGCAAGGCTATCTAGACAGCCTTAAAAAGGGCAAGGTAAAAAAAGAAGAAAACAAGGAACAAAAAAACAAGAGCAAATGTTATCAATGTAAAAAAAAATAAAAATCTACCATCTTAAACACAGTCTAAAAACATAGATCCAGGAAATCATGCCTACAAATTTCTGCTTTCCTTTACTCATTCAAACTTTTCCCATTACTCTTCCATTTTCTCAATGATCTTAATATTTGCTTCTTTTCCTCTAGTTACTTTGCCTTTCCCTGTACCAGTCCCTGACTGTCCTTGTTCCAGTCTTTAGTACGCCCAGTTCTTCTTTCCAGCTCTCTATCCCTCTCCTTTTTCATCTGTGGCTCCTACATTTTGTGTCATTTTTTCTATTCCTGCTTTTCTAGTGAAGAGCCATGAGCTAATGTCTTCTCCCTGCCACAGAAGAAAGGAGAAACAAGAGCACATACAAAAACAAACTCCTGTGGGAAACAGGGAAAAGTTAGAAGTCCCACCCAGCTGTTGCCTTGTGCTGCTTCCATTCAAGGGCCTGCAGCTTACAAAATCTTACTTCATTCCTCCCTCGTCCCTGTAGGTGAGGAAAAAGGGAATAAGAGATCCCTCATGGAGGTCCCAGACCACAAGAACATCAAGAAAAAGAAACATTCCCTTCTAGCAAAAGAAGAACAGATGTCTTTTCCCCTGAACCTTTAGAAATATTGCACAGTCACATCCATTGGAGAAAATAATTCATCAGTTCTCTGTCTATTTTCAAATCACTCCATTTACTTTAATTCTTCAGATTAGATCATCACCTGGCACAGGCAGCCACCAGGAGCTCATCTTGCTGTTGCAAGTCCCAGGTTTTCCAAAGAATTCAGGAAAGTTACAATATCCATCTTGATTTTAATATCTTTCTTTTTTAACCCTTGCAACGATTTGAAAAAGAGCTCTTTGAGAGCTTAGATATTTTTAGCAGTTCAGTTCAAATGCCGGGCCTAGCTGCTGTCCTAATCTACTTGTGATTTATTTTTGGCATTGGGTAAGAATTATATATTCAGTTTGTGAGATTATTAAGGAATAGTGCCAATATAAAAATGAGCTCTTCTGTTTCCCTGAAATCACTGAGACTATTTATAAACTCAAGTACAGTTTACACAGATTCATGATTACTAAGTAATTCTGGGTAATATTTTTTCCTTTGTTTATAATTTTGGGGGTAATCCTTGTATTATTGATTCATGCTTCTTAAGTGATGTTTCAAAGGCTTATTATAGTCACTCTCAATTTACCAGGATGTTGTCTGAGGCTGAAAAACAAACCTTGCCTTTAAAACTATTCATCTTTTGGCTGGGTTTTATTGTAACCAACATTGAAATGACACTCCTGGTTGTTGGGGTTTTTTCTTATTTCCTGAATTTTACTGAACATTACTGAATTTGTCAGTACAGAGCTGTTGAAAATAGCTTGATGCTGCTCCTTTGCCTCCTGACATTAATCATGGTTAATTAGGTGAGAATAAAGTTTGGGTTAATGCAAACAGGCATTAATTCTTGTCATCTCCATGCTCTCAGGAGTATACAAATTGGACAAGTAGAGAAAAACAACATTGAAAATATATCCTGTAAAAAACATTCAATAAACATCAGGATTGGAGGTCTTCTCAGAGATCTGTAAAAATGCGTTCCCCATATTTTGCCAATAACTACATGAAGACAAATCCCAGTGTTTGCTCAGTTAGACAAAAGATTGAGATCTACTTTACCAGCACTAGGATAAAAGCTTTTAGGCTTATGCAGCTGAATGTATGCCATGCAGTGTCAGGCAGCAAATGTGCCAGGCTCATTTTTCTAGAGAACCTTATCAGAAACACTAACATTTTACCTCACACTGCTTAAATGTAGAAAATTAAACCAAATTAGGGATGAAGAACAAGCAATATTTCTTGTGTGAAAAAAAACTAGGTTTAGAAACAAAGATTTAAGTAAACAGGTCTCTCTTTTTTTTCTTTTTATTTAGAAAAGAATAATAATTTTAAAATCAACTTTAAAAATCTGAATAAATGTTACTAGGTGAAACACTTGTTCCAGCCTGTGTTGGCAGTAGTCCTGAAATCCTCCTTTCAGCTCAGTGAGGCAGTATTTAGATACTACCTGCTTATGTATCACTCACAGCTCACTGCCTATTCTTAGAGAATTAGCAAGGAGATCTTTCTCAAAGGACATGAAATACATGAGGTCTGTTACTACATTCAGCTAAAGCATTCACATCTCTGTTTCTAGATACAAGACCCACACAATTAGCTCTACCTCTAAATATGTTCTCCATGGCTGCTTCTTCTTCATGTTCTTCATAACTTCAGTTCAAGTCAGCCATTTGCCACCACCAAACCAATGCTCTGCTGCTCTTCCTCACCTGCAAACCAGCCCTGAAACACTAGTGCCACTGGCACTACTCCTCTGAAACTTGCTGCTGCTGCATCCCCAACACAGTCTCCCATTAATCCCCACCCCATAGTTGTTCTCACTCACAGCGCTCCTGTAGCACTTCTGCCTGCTGGAGAAGTTTTATGGCTTACAGGACTTGCTCCTTCCAAAGGGAGAAGGCAGTAGAAGCTGGGATAGGAGTTGCCTTCTTTCACCCTAAAAAAAGTGAAAAGTTTATTTGTAGCAAAAAGACACACTCAATACTTGAACTGTCCCATCAGCTCCCATGGGTCTCCAGCAGATTCTAGGAAAGTGCTCCTGTCTGTGTTTGGCCACTTCTATTCAGAAACTGCAACTGCTTTCCAGGTTTGGCGTGGAGGCTGCAGCTATCACACCTGCCAGGACCCCTGGGCAGCACCATTTATGCCCTCAGTCCCCAAGAGGGAGCAGAGGGATGGGTCACTGCCAGGGCATCTGGGAGCCCCCACCCCAGGGTGTGCTCCTGGGGCTCCCCAAGGGCATGCCAGCTCTTCCACAAAACAATGTGTGACTCCCTGCACCTCCACTGCCAAGCGGCCTGTCCTGGAGTCCCCACCCTGGGGGTGCTCTGGATAACACCAGATAAGCAGAAGCAGAGTGCCACTGAGTGTCTGCTCTGTAGGTTTATGGGTGGCTCGTGTTGGAAGAAAAGTGTCTTCAAAATCAAGTTATGGAAGGACATTTGCAACAAGGAAAATGTGCTCATAGCATTTTAAGTTTCTCATAGAGAAAAATTTAAATAAGTCTTTTAATTTGGGCACTCTTTTGCATACCGTGCTGTACACATAAGTGTTGGCAGGTATAAAAGCAGGCTTCTGCTGCAGTCACAGGAAGAGAAGCTGAATTATTTGCAAGGAGAAACTTTTTCAGTCTGGGAATCATAGTCAAATAAAGAAAATTAAAAATCTTGACTACTGCACAGTGCAAAGGCTATAAACATAAGATCTCCCATCCCAATTTTTTATGTGGCTAAAGGACATCTATATTCAGCACAAAAATATAATTCATATACAAGTGGATGCAAGGGGACCTGCTTTTCCCTGTTTTGAATCTTTATGCATTAATATGTGGTAAATACATGATTCAACAGAGAAACTAAACATAACCTTTGAATTGTTTGTCATGGGCTTATTTTTTTTCAGGATTCTGCTTCTTTGCAATATTACTATACTTCTTTTATCTTCGTTTTTGAGTTCAGTGCATCAAAAACCTCTGGGTGCAACAACTCAGCAGTTTTTCTCCTCTTATTGCTGCACACAGCACATAAAACTAATAGCAATGCAGAAGAGTAAAAGGAATGGGGAAGCCAGATAGAAAGCATGCTTTTTTTGTAGGTAAATATATTCAGCTAGTGCATAATATAGATACATAAGTAGCTATGCTCTTCATCTACATCAGCTCATAAAACTCTTGTTTTAAAGATGCATTAGTGTATTGTAACAAAGAAATAGTAATGCATTATTGTGTTCATATTACAGTGACACTTACGGAAAAAAACAGACTTTACAGTCTTCCTGTAAAAGAAATTGTGATAAGAACAAGTCTCTTCTTCTTCTGTTTATTGGTGTTCATTTCTCCAAAAAAAGCTTTTATTAGAAAAATATCCTTGGCTCTCACATGACATCCCAGAATGGGGACCTGAACTCTCCTGTACCTTTGGATAAAGAAAGAGGTGCTGTTGCCTCCGCTTTCAGGGCTGGCTTGCACAGACAACCCACATTTAGATCCATGCCCTACAGCTTTTCTTTCTCATGGTAAGCAACTAGCAGAAAAGAAATTTGTTTCCCCATTTCTAATACCATACAGAAGTTCTGCACTTACTTTTTGCTAATCTTTCCTCTAGCAGAGGAACTGAGTCCTTGAAGAAATCAAAAGCATTTGCCTGTTCACTGAACCACTGAGTGGGAAGAAAACCACTGCAGAAGGAAAAAACACAGCTCATTTTGGATTATTTCTTACCTTCTAGACACTAAACCTGAGACAGAGATCACAACACCAGCTGTTCTCCTTGAAAAACTTGATTAAGAGGTGGACAAATTATGCCAAGGAGATCTTCCAAGAATTATTTTGATAGAGGCAACACCATCTCACCTGGTAAAAACTATTTTTCATCTGTTAAAAGTCAAAGGAGGAATTTAAGAAAGACAGAACTAAAATTTGCATAATTTTCTTCCTTCTGTTCTCTCATATCCACTTTCAGCCAAGATCATTAGTGCTTATGAGGAAGCTCTGCTTTAAAAATACTACAAAAAAATTAATTATGACTGCTAGCTTTAAATAAAAAAGCCTGCACTTGGGAGCAATCTGGATTGCTTGATAAGCTGTGCTCGTTTGAACCATGTGCACTTGAATATGGTTAACATAATGTCATTAACCTTGACATAAGAATGTAAGTTACTGTTAGACAAGGGTGATTGTACTTTGGAAATCAATAACTACGTTAAGGATTTAAGGGTCATCATTACCAGGGAGCTAATCATGCTTTCCTAATGCAAGGCTGATCCTGATTTCACCACTGCATTTGTGCAGAATGTGAAATTAACTCTTTCAGTTACTAAGGTCTAGCTGAATAGGTAGAAATTCCAACTGGAAGACAGGAATGAGTGAGAACATCTATAAATAGTATATTGCTTTAAGAAATAATAACTTAATGGTCAACTGCCTTTGCCTGACCTTCCAGAATCATGCGATCATGTCAGAATTGCTACTTGCATTGAAAGATAAACAACCTTTCACCACATATTGCTGCCTAGTTCTGATTGCTGGGGAAAAAAAATCTGAGAACATAAACACCTTGTTTTTATTTAATTAAATCCCATCATGCTTGGACCTGCCATGCTGCCCATATACCAAATAGAGATAATGAAAACATTTTCATTTTAGAAAATATAACAGTTTCTAATATGAAGATACAATTTTGTTACCAAGGGAGTTTCAATCTTCAGTCTGAGCTTGAGAAATGAAGTGTAGTGCAGCAAACAGGCTGAATCGGTTTGGCTTATGTATGTCTGTAGATGGTGAGTAAACTGGGATAGTCCCACCTAATTCTAAAGTTTTGGAGCTGTCCATCTTTGGTTTCTTGGCTCCAGTCAGAAGGATAACAGAAGTTCATCATCTTTGTCAGCTGGTAATTAGTCAGTATTTCCAGCTGTCAGCTATAGCTGTGTCTCTCCCCAATCTTGTGACCTGGAAGGTTTTTTTGTGCATCAAACCACTAGGGCCAGCTGGTGTTTCTAAAACACAGAGATCGAGGCCTGCACTGGGGGACCATTGAAAATAAACACATTTGGGGCCAGAACTTCTGAGCTATTTCTTTGTGCTGAACCTAGTCCACAAATACTCCCTCACAACTTAGTCCTGGCATGGAATGGGACCTGGTTACAGCAGTTTTATTCCCTCTAAGGAAAAATGTGGGTGGCCAGCATGGACTTTTCCCAGCCAGCTTTGCCTACTTTTGCAGTCATTGCCTTGCAGCCAGTGATGTGTGCTGGCTCCTCCTGGACATCACAGCTCCTCTCTGCAAAGTCTCCCCTGGGGCCACTGTGCTACCTTTGTACCTCTCTCCTCAAGCAACAGGTGAGCTATTAGCCCTGTGATCCAAAAAAAAAAGAAATTCAGGGGGCCCAGCATCAGGCACACTCTTTCCCAAAAGGAAGACTTCCTGTACTTCATATCTCCTGCTGGTCCTCCTAGAGGTCGTCTAGGTGGATAACTAGAGCCTACTGCTTCCTTGTGCATCCAAAACAATTTGACTTTTCCTTTGGCTTTTTTACCAGAGAGAAGCATTTGCAAGGCTTACAGTGTGCCTGGCATCCCTCAGCTTTGACCAAAAGGCCTTTTTTCCCCAGCAGTCCTTACCAGTACTCTTCTGCTTTTAACACTCTGTTTCTGTGCCAGGATAGCTTGCAGGAATGGGGCTTATATGAGGATATAATCGCTTGGGAAAGGAATGTAATTAAAAGCAACATATAAAGCAGTTAAAAAAAAAGTCTTCTGAGGATGCTCAGCTGGCACAGTGAGGATCTCACTCAGAATATTTAATTGTTTGCATTATTAAGTGCAGACAGGTTGGTTTTAATTCAAAACAAACACGGTTATTAAGTAAAAAACCCTATGTCAGTACAACATCATAGCTACAGAGTTTGAAAAATGAAAATGTAGGAAACACAAACATTCAGGCTTTCAAAAAATGGGAAAGACTTACTGGATTAACCAGATAATAAAAAAAAAATCCCAAAAAACCAAAAACCAACAGTCCTCAAGTTTTATATAAACTACACTATAAGGAACTGGATGGAACACTGATGCAGCTGCCTTGATCATTAATATTTTTTATTCCTGTTATTCCGGTTAAATATGTAGCAGAACATATTGCATCTGAGGATACCAAGTGCATGTAATAAGAAACACTTGACAGATAAATTTATGTTTATAACATTTTCTTTCCTACATGTCCTGTCTTACCATTTAATTTTTGACGTCTTAGCACATTGACATACTAATTTGGGTTTTTAGTTTCTTTTCAGAGAATATATGGACTTGTTTTCATGCTTGATGGAAATGTTTGATAGAAATACTGTCAAATATCAGATAGACTTGTGTGAGGAAATGCCCAAATTGATCAGAAAAAGTCAAAGCTAGGTTTTTTTTTACTAATTGAGTAGGAAATCCAACTTTCTCTTGAAGACATCACATAGCTTTATCTAGTATGTCTCTTCCATGGATATCAACAAATTAAATTATTCTTACCTGAGAGAAGTAGGAAGCATTTAGCCCTGTTCGAGAAATGGGAAACCTAAGTAGGAAGATTGTTTGACTACCATAAATCCAAAGAAGGAAACTCCTTCAGGACTATTATTAGCTGTTAGGAGCTCTGTATTTCTCACCACCTGCTCAAACCTATAGACAAAATGATGCAATCCACTTTAAAGAAAATACTTAATATCTTATCCTCTGGAATGGAGTATCATTGGAAGGTGTATTTTTCCCCAAGCTGACCAGTTCCTCTTCTGGAACCCTTTCCTGAGCTCCCATATTTATTTCCATTACACCCTTACTGCATTCAGACTCTGCATAAGCCAAGTCTCACCACAAATCAATTTTTCTCTTTTGTCAAAACTAGTCTGGGGAGGAGGGAATGGAGGATGCTTGGATGACAGTGTTGACGTTTGAGCTGCTGTGGAGAATCAAAAACATGATGCTCTAATACATAATCCCTGCTGACAGGTTAGAAATCAAAGCTCATTAGCACAGAGGGAAGACGAGCATTTTAATGCCTCTGGATTCCATCCACTGCAATTAACACCACATACAGCATATTTTTCACCTAAAGCCATAAATCACAGTAAGAAGTGTCATATTATACACAGATCCTTATTATACACAGAAACCACAATAAAGAAAATGAGAAATGACTTCAAAAAACTAGGGAATACCACATTTTTTCATATGACCAATTGGAAACTAAACCTAGTGTTGAAAATACGTTAAATCCTTGTAAGATGGATGGTCCTCATAAATATGTCTGAAGGTCTCCATTTACCTGAATGAACTACATTGCTGTAATGCCTGTGGGTCCAAGGCAAGTAAGCAAGAGTAAGGCAATGGTACTTCTAAAGGGAATACCTGAATTTATGTGCTTTAGTTTGTATGGAACTTGATATAATTTTTGGTAGAAGTCTTACTGAATTTTTTAAAGGGAAAATTAGTGACCCTTAAGTTCAAAAGACATCAAGAGCCAAATCTGAACCTGGACATGACAAAAAGGAGCAGATTATTTAAGCTAGTGATTATTTCTGAGTATTTCTATTTACTGGTGTGTTGAACTCCAGGAGGGTGAGTTGTTCTCATCATCACATCTACTGTGTTCAATTTTTTATTTTAACCACTTAATGCACAGCAGGAGGAGGCAGACCTCTTTACATGTCCTGTGCCCTGTCTGACATCTTCCTGTGCAGATTGTCACTTAATTGATCTCCCTTCCTGTTTAGGGCATTAGGTGTGCACACCAACCAGCTGAGAGAGAGCTCTGAACTGAGACAGGAAAGCGCTAGAAAGGGAAAGCATAGTTCTGATATGCTTTGCAACCTAAATGCTGAAATGTGTTTTCAGACAGCAGCATCAGTGAAGGGGTGCATGGTGCAGCTGCTGCATCCTGTGACAGTATTGGGGATGTGCAGGGCACCCTGATGGCCAGCACTCTGCTCAGGCATACAAAGGAAGCTCAGGAAGCACCACTGACCTGCAGCCTCTGCCTGCTCAGCCACATCCCAAAGTCCCCATGCTGGCCCTGCAGCAGATGATATTCTGAAAAATGTATCTTCTGCTACCCAGGTGCATCGCTGCACACTTGCTACTCCCTTTTGTCTCAGCAAGGTGATAGGAGAATCATTTGTTTTAATGCAGCAATAAAGCCTGGCAACACATTGCAAAACTGTCAGTTCTGGAGCCAGGGTGTCGTTTGGATGCTGCCTAGCCCACAACAAGCCTTCTTAAGTGTGAGGAAAAAGAAACCTTATACAAATCAAACTACAGTAACAGTAGTGGCAGAGAGCATGAGCTGACTAGATAGAAAAGCAGTGAACCTTTGGTGAGGTAGAAGCCTGCCCAACTTTGAGACAGGGTTTTTTGTTTGCTAAGCAAGGAGGGAGAGGACTGTATGGCAGTATGGTAGGACAGTGCATGACCCCACAAATTCCACATAAGCTACATCACCCTCCCCAAAAAGGTTTCTGCTAGCCCACCTGCAAGCAGAGATCAGAAACGTTTCAGAGGTCTTCCCAGGACAGCTTTGGTTTTCCTGAGGGACAAACAGACCTTATGACCCACCCCTCTTTATCAAACTCACCTTTCTCCTGGACCCAATCAGGGTGAATCCGTGTCTCAGGAGGGATTGTGCAGCTGTGCAGCTCTGCAGGTGCTCTCTGGTTACATGGAAAATTTCTCAGTAATCTGGGCTTGGCTGGGTGTGGAGGAGAGCACCAGGTCCCTCTTGGGAAGCTCCTTGTTGTAGTAGGATATAGGCTTGGCACTGGCCATATATGAAGAGTGGCTCTTTCCTCTGTCTAATTACCTTTTCCAACTGTGGGCCAGAAGTGAGCTCTTGCTGCCAGTTCCTTTGTGTGCAGCTCCCACAGAAAGGAGCCATCTGGGTGCCTGCCCACTCCCTGGTGGTGGAAGGAGATTCCTCTGAGAGGAGTCCCACTGTCTGCCCCTAGGCTGGGGGGTGACTGAGGGACAGCAGTTTCACCCCCACCTCACCCTGGCACCCTACCTATGGCATCAGGCTCCTTATCACTTGCAATTTTACTGCTCCATGGCTCTTCTCTTCCTGTCAGCAGGGGCTAGGCTCTGACAGGAGCATGGGATCAGGGCCCTTCCCTGTGCCTCCTCTTGAGGATGTTTTTCTGGCTAGTGGTTAAAAAGAGGCATCATAATCCCTTGGGAGACAGAGATTATCCAGATACTCTTTCTAAGGGAGGCTGCAGATCAGATCCTATCTGAGGAAGAAGTTGATACCAGCACTTCTGCTCCCATAGGAGACCATTAACCCTGTAGTGAACCTGAAGATCTCCACATTCCATGGACAGAGGAACAGAACATGGCCCTGAACTAGGTGCTTCAGGGCCAGATGGTGGCAGAAATTCAGGTGTACTCTTATGTCTACCATGTCCTGATGGTTGCTCTGTCCTGATCCCTGCTTGATGTGTAAAGCTTTCTGGATCAAGGTTTAAAGGCAGAAATCTTTCCTTGAGTAGGAAATCTAAGTGTCTAACTTAGGTGGTCTAGATTTTCCTGCCAGATATCTCTTTCTGCCTGTTGTAGCTGTCTGCTTCATATGTTGCAATCTCTGTCTTGCCCTTAGGCACCAGCAAAAGAAAAATAACAATCAAGTTTTATGTCAACAACTGGTTGGAAACAAACATATTTCTAACACACCATTATTTTTCGTCAGGTGGAGAAGAAAGACCCAAAGAACAGCAGTGAGAACAAGCCTCACAAATGCGTCTGCTTTTTTCCATCTTCCACAGGTATGCATCCTGTTAGAAACAAGTAATGCATAGCAGAGTAAGGGGTGGCAAAAATTTGACCTTCATTCACGTTCTGAAGTGGTCTTTTCCCCACTTCTCTTGTATTTCAATATATTACCCAAAGCACTCAATTATACATCTGAATTTCCCCAGCTTGTCAACAGAAATTTAAGAATTTGGCTCTTTTCCTAGAAGGGTATGGCTGCAGCTAAAGGAGAGCAAGATTCTTACCATAGTTTTCTAATCAAGTGTTCTCTGTGGGCAAATATTCCCAGTCCCACCTTAAGTGTCTCTGAGGAAAGACACATGCTGTCCCATGCTCCATAGTCATGAATTATCTGAGCACTACCAGCATCATTATTGAGATGGAAGAGAGCTGTTTCCCACTGATATGCTTCTCATTTGATTCTCATGTAAAAATAGTTTTCAATTAGCCAAGCAAATACATGCTGCAGGGAGCACATGAAGGCTGCTGGCCACAGCTGGTGGGTGGATTGCTCTGCATATGTGGAGGGGACTCAGCATGGGTCTGGTAGGGGGCTGTCATGGCATCAAAGTCCAGCCTGGGCTTCACATCACTGTGATTAATGAATCATTTTCTGAAGCCTGTGGCACACTGTGAATGGTCTTCAGCCACTTCTCTTTGACTCTCCAGCCTCAGTGACCACATCATTTACAGCTGTAGATCCAATGATTATATGAGTGAGTGTGGACAGCCTGTGGCACAAGTCCATTGCAAAGGTTTAGTCAAGCTTCTGTGCAACAGTGCACAGCCTTTACTGCAACTTTTACAGCTGAACAATCACAGAGGGAGATTATACACTTGTCTTTGTGTATTTCTGGAATCTGAATGAACCTGTGACAGCTGCAGCTGAACAAATGACTCCTCTGCATTATGGAGAACACTGTGGCCAAAATCCCTACAGAACCTTTTGCTTCCCTCCCTGGACTCTGCAATCATCCTTTTGTAGTAGCCACCACTGGTAGGGGTTAAGCATTTCTTTCTTTTCTCTGTTACTCCTCAGGTAGGCAACCTGCTCTCTCTGTCAGTAATAGTAACATACTAGGGAGAGTAGATTGCCCCAAGTTTACAGAAATCTGTGTGGAAGAAACCACAAGATTTCTTAGTTGATCCACATGCTTGAATCAGCTGTGACACTTCTGTGGGCACATATAGTGAAGTCAAAAGTAGAGATCAACCTGCCTTGACTTGTTTTCTGCCTTTAGGACTTTCCCAACAGCACTGAAGTTTTGCCTGAAGCAACCCAAAACTGCTTCTTACATTGTCATACTCGTTCTGTGGGGCTCACAGCAGTTATCTGGAAAAAACTAAGCCAAGACATTTCCAACAAAAAATTAAATAAAATGAAACAAGTGCTAACAATCAAAGATGCTTGGATTCTGTGGGGAAAACCTGTAACAATTTATTGGCTGTTTACATTCCTTTAAAACATTCACTGCTTATTCTACAGATGTGTTTTGATGGCAGCGTTTTGGGCAGAAGCCAAGTAACAATAAACACAGAGAGCTGGTGCTTATAGGGAAAGCACAAGAAATGGATGAAGGAAAGAAAAAACCACACAAGCACATAGAATACCCAAAAGACTTTATAAGTAGATCAGGAAATGGGGAGAGTATTTAGAAACAAGTCTGTAGTCACTGAGGACTGGGAATTACTTTTCTGAGAGGAGACATGAAAGGTATCACCACACAGTGGGCAGGCAAGTGTGATCTCTGCTGTCCACATTGACCTGACATGAAAGCACAGGAAAGTGCTACAGAGCTGTGTTAGCATGGCACTGAGGCAGCTGTGAGGAGAGCTCTCAGCCCAAACCTGATTTATGTCTGACCAGCCTGGGGGTAGTGGGAATTCTGGGTTTGTCTGCATCAGTGTCTGTGGGCCTGGGCAAAATAGCTTGGCTGAGCCACATACTCCTCAAGGGCCACACTGGTTAATGAATTGGATGAATTGCTTAAAAACTAGGATCTCCCAGAATACAGTGATTTCATTATCAATTAGAGGGAAGGTGTATTTGGACTTTCAAGGTTCTGAAAAATGTTAAAATTCCTCCAAAAAGGAAAGCTTTACCCATGCCCTTTTCTGACAGCCATTTTCTGCTTTTCCACTGCCTTAACTTCCTCCTGTCTCAGTTTTACTGCTACATCCTAGACCAGCACCACACCTTAGTGTTTCTCTCCACCCTGGAGGTGGAGAACATTCATCTTTGCTCCCAAAACTAATTTCCAGATTTTTTACTGACAGCTGTTCTGCTCACCTTTGAAAAAAGTTCCCAAATCCAAGCCCTTTCCTTTCTCACCTTTCCAGAAATGTCCCTTAGAAACTTCTCCCAAAGTGATGGTTGTAGAGTAGTTAGCTAGCACCCAAAAGCATCTGAACAGATACCCAAAAATCAAGATTTGGTATGTATATGGAGACCTGATATCTGATAATACCCACCAGTATCAGAGAACAGCCAGGTGAAGATACATCTAGAAGAGAAACCAAAAGCTAGGATGCTGTCAAAGTAGCTTAAATTTCAGAAGAGCCAAGCACCCAGTAAATTCCACTGAGACCAAGAGAATTATTGTCTTACTCCAGTAAGAGAGACAGACACAAAAAAGGCAAGATTGCACTGGCTTTGAATGTGAAAGCTGGTTAAATGCATTTTCCTCAGTCACCATTTGATGCTACTTGTCACTGTATCTACCAATTACTCATTCCCTCTGCATATCATGCTTGTGTTTGCCATGCTAAAGCACACAGTGTTATTCAAATAGCCCAGATGCTGAAGCACGAGCCTGTTGCATTTTGTTGGCCAGCTGTGGAAGGAAGAGATATTCTATGCTATGTATATACAGGAGGTACTTTTTCTTATCCCTCTATGTAAGGGAAAACAATGGACAATCTTCACCTTTCAGAAATAATTCCCATGCTTTTATTTAAGTCTTCCAGGCCCTTATCTGTGAGGAATAATAATTATAATTTCTTGCATTATTGAACTGTTGCAGGTTGAAATCCATTACACGTGGTGAAGTGCTCCCATACCATTGTAAAATACTAACAACAAATACCCAGATATGTAGCTGGTTACCATGTTACATAAGTTAAAAGTCACCAACCTGGTTTAACAAACCTACTTATCTGATTACTATAATCTGATGAAAATACAACTTAACCCCAAAATATGTTGCCTCTGGATATTTTAAGATCAGTGACTAATGTTACCTAGAGACCACATACAACTCCTGGTTGCTCGTTAGGATGGGCTGTGGAGTGGACAGTGACACAGTCAACTGCTGCTGGCAGAGGTCCTGTGGTCTAAGCTATAAATTCAGCTCTGGTCTCACACTCCTGAGCTTTGCTTTTCTTAAAACCCTCTGCCTAAGCAATGCTCCCACTGCCACCACCATTCCCTGCCCAGCATGTGGCTGGTGTTCTGTTCCCTTAGCAGGAATTGATGGGGGAGGCTCTGGTTAGATGCTACAAAGGCCTTGACTGTCCTCTTTTCCTTGAGACCAGAACTGGAATGTACCTCTTGCTGTTCACAAGAACATAATTACAGGTAAGTTTAATCTTGCTGGCTTATCCCCCTCTATCTGCATATCAGCTCAGAGTACAACATCTAATGGAAATCCAGTATTTCCACAGTCTTCAGCACTGTTCTTGAAGGATAAGTAGGAGGTGTGCAGGGTGTGAGGAATGTATTAAAAGCACATATATTTGAATGCCTAAATGCCTGCATTTGCCAGCCTTGCCTCCCTAGCCTCCCTTGATAGTGCAGACAGAGCGTCTCCCCCAGCAGGCAAGTCAGAGCCTATATCCAAGGCTCCTCTCTGAGTCACCCTCAGAGGTGTTACCCTGACTCTGAAGGAGGAGAGGGAGACTTATTTCTCTGTGTAGGGATACCAGTTCAGTGCCTAAGCCTCGTCAGAGTTAGCATTCTCCATCTTCCCTGGATAATTTCCCTGGATTATTTTAGTTTCTTAAGAGAATAAGAAACAGTGAAAGAACTGAAGGTACTACAAGCAGTTAAAGTAAACCCAGACTAGAGAAAATAGACTGTTGCCACATTGGCTTAATGGGGAAACAAGCCCTGGCCAGGAATGTGACAGCAATGTCTAAATGTGAAAGACGGACTGGGATGATACACAGTAAAGCCAAACTTCCCAAATCCTAATGAATCCTACAGCATGTATGGACCCATGAGCAAGTGTTCCATATAAGGGAGGAAACTGGTTGTTTTCCAGAGCATCCTCAACTGTATGTAAACCAGGAGGTAAGTGACTAAAGGAAGATCCAAAATGAGATACCAGATAGCTCTTTCATCCAGCTTTAAATATATGAATACATAAATCAATGTGCATGTTTATGTATCTGACTCCAATTAATAAGCACCCGTCCTATGCCTCAGGCTTCCTGACAAGCATCAGAATTAATAATTTAATACATGGAAGAATGATAATCTTGTGGTTAAGTAATTTGAAAGTTGGATCAGTTCTTGGCTGTGCCATAGATTTCCTGTGTGACCGTGGGCAAGTCACTTAATCTCCTTGGCCAAGTACCTCAAAGGTATGTAGGTGCCTGATCCCACCAGTTAGGCGCCACTGCTATCTTCAAAAAAGCATTGCTTAGCTGTTCCTTCAGTCAGTAGGTGTCTGATTTCTCTCAGTAGGCATAAACAGGGTTTGCTGACATCATCCCACAAGTTAGAGCTACTTTGAGGCCTTATTCAAGTTCAAACTCCTGGGTCCCCACAGTGTCACAGCTGGAAAAGCTGGCTTTCAGCTCATGGGACCCCATGTGGAGGTGCAGAGGATGTGCCTGTCTAGCTGGAGAGAAGCAAGCAGTTTTGGCTGGGGAAAGCACTGCCTTTTACTTTGGTTGCTAGTAGTCCTTTCTCAGGCAGGAAGGCTTTTTGCCACCCATCCCTTGTCTGGACCCCTGCACATTCAGTAAGTTAGCAGGGAATCTCAGTATAGGGGACGTTATAGGAAGGACAGAGGAGAAGGACCAAGGCCTTAGCCCAGGCCAGGGCGATGCACCCTCTGTGCCTCACGGGAGGGGAGCAGCCACATCTGGGCAGTGTCAGCAGCCCAGCAGGGTCTGAAGGCAGTGTCTCTTGACTCACTGTCTCCTCTTTGCTGTGAATATCCCTCCCTTTCTCCTAGTGCTGCTGATTTTCCAAGGGGGAAAGTTGATGTTCATCAGTACTGCATGTCCTATGTCCTCACAACAATAGCAATGGCCAGTGCCCTGCTGAGTCCCCTGTGGAGCTGGAGTTGTGGTCTGAAACTCAGAGCCATTAAAAACAGAAGAATCCACCAAACTTATTTGCCCTTGTGACAGACTGGGGGCACATTGACCAACTCAGTGACAGGAAAAATCATGCATTCCTCCCATTTCCAGGTATTGTCTGAGGGTGGCGTGTGGGGTATCTTGGCATTCACTGGCCAGAGCTGTTGCTCAGAGGCCCCTGCCAATCTTTCCAGAAGGACCTGGAATCCTGAGCAGCCCCAAGTAAACCTCAGTGTGCTGTGCAAAGGGGTCAACCATAGGGAGCTACTTCCACATTTTGCTGAGCTTTTCCATATTCCTTTGGAAGAAGAATGATGTTTTTAGATTTGGGAGTTTTGGACTTTGAGGACTGGATTTAAACAAGTCAGTCATGTTGTTCAGGCCTTTAGCATACGTTCTAAGCTCAGCCAGTTGTACTTGATCCAAAAAAATAATAAGGAGAGAAATTTTACATGTAATAAGGAGAGAAATTTTACATGGAGGAAAGGAGTAAACAGAAAACACAGCAGTAAAATGAATTTAGTGGTTTAAGAAATTATTCCAGCTAAAACCTCACTTACTCTGTTAGCTCTTTTAAGATATTACAAACCAATCAAAATTATATAGAAAATTAAATTTTCCATACATGCTTTCATGGTTTCCTAAAAATGTATAGCTGCTAAATTTCATTAATCATACATGAGAAAATCAAAAATCTCTGAGCACAACTGAAAGGCACTGAGCTACCAAGGTAAGGAGATTTCAAGCTGATGAAAGCTATTCCCTGAGGTCAGTGTACCTGTGGATGTGCAGGGCTGTCTCCAGTGCATATATTGTGGGGCTAGCAGCTTCAGTGGAGGAAAAAGCAGGCCCTAGTGGTTATTTCTCCTAGTGCTGAAAACACTGAGTTCTCTTTTTGTCTCTTTTACTGGCACAGCCCAATGAAATGAGTCTGCTTGCTGCTGCTGCCCACAAGGAAGAGTTCCCAGGAAAGCTTTGCACAGATTGGGTCATTACAATGACAAACAAAAAGCAAAAGGCAGGAGATTCATAAAAATAGCACAACATTTAGAATATAAATATTTTAGAGAGGAAAGCAATTATTTTATACCTCTGCTGTATGCATCCTCCAGAAGCAATCTCAGCTCCTGTCTGCTGTCATTATAGTCCCCAACTGCCACAAACATCTCCCTGTAGGATCAGGTCTTGTGTGTGTTGTCCTTCTGGGAAGGTTTTTGTTTTTAATGGATAATGTGATGAATAGAGTAAAAAATGTGCTAGTTAACTCTTTTCCCCTTCAGCACAATCTTTATAAAGGTTGATTTTTTTGACAGTTGATCCAGCATACAGGCATTGACTAAATAAATAGTGGATGGAGGCTTAGCCAAGAAATTAATCTACCTGCAGGTGGAACCCTGATCACAAAATGTGGTGGAAAGGCTCCCATGACAGCTCTAACACTACCCTGGGCTAAAGTGAAGGTTTTTCCACTTATTGACTGGTAGAAATGAACTGTTTTCTTATGGTCTGAGCCACAAGGTCCAGTAGAAAGTGTCTCTGCCCATGAAGGGCTGTTGGAACTAGATGATCTTTAAGGTCCCTTCCAACCCAAACCATCATGCTTTATTGTTTAAAGAGTATACAGCCATTGCTCTCCATGCTGTGTTTTACAGGCCCATAAGCACGAAACACTTTGTGAGCTTAGTCATTATTATACCTAATGATAAGCTTTTAGAAATAGTTTATTAACATCTGGCAGTCATCAGATTGTAGTGAGAGGTAATTTTAATACATTCATTACATAAAATTACTTTTTGATGCTTAATGGACAGAAACATTAGCATCCATAATTGAAGGAATTTTTTTAACATATTTTTTCTACAAATTTTACTTATTTTCCTTTTTTTAAAGTGAATTACTTCTTACTTCTGGTTGAGCACACACTTTGTGAAGGAAAATAATGGAGGCTTCCTGTTATGAGCCAAAGGAAGCAAAAAAAAAAAAAACAACAACAAAAACAACCAGGTATTTTAAATGGGTATTGTCAAAAATCCACATAATGCTTTTTCATGTGTCCTTAATGAAGTGTACAATTGCTTTATCTAGATTTTGCTTGCAGTTATACCAGAGAGAAGCAAGGTGATTATATATTTGATACAGCTACTATTTGATCCCTTTACACAGTTCTTTCAGCAGTTTGGATACACAAGTAGCTTACAGGTCCTGTCAGTATCTACTCATGGGAGGAAGAGCTGCAAGATGTAATTTATTTTTTCATATTATCCCAATAAGCCATCAGAGAACACTAGGCCACTGAAAAATTATTATTTAGTAAATCAGGAACATGGAAATCAGAAAAGACACCACCACTTTCTATAAATAAACATGAAAAAGAAAAGGTTTTCAATAATGCTCATATATTTGTCATTTTAGAAAAGGGTCTGCTAGATGCAAGATTTCCCACTATATTTTCAAAAATGTTCTTTCTCATGAGATTTTTTTTATCCTGTTTTTACTTGTATTTTTAAAGGGCAGAAACAGTTGGCTTCCCTGGACTTTGATTTTGCATACTAATTCTCAACAGACATCATAGCTTTTGGCATAACATCAACACTGTTGTAGTTTATATGCAGTTATTGTCACAGTAGGTTCTACTTCATTAATTTTTGAGAAGCTAATACTGTCAAAAAGACTTTGATTTTTTTAATGCTATCATTA
>VZTR01020050.1:133202-221826 GCA_013400775.1 Chaetops frenatus | reverse complement strand
TTAATGTATGGTTAGAGACATGTTGAACAGAAAGGAAGACTTCAGTTTTCTCTTCTGGTCTTTTTGTGGTTTGTACACAGTATGGGTCTGAGACACTTTGACTTGGAGAACCTCCTAAAAATCTCTGTGATAGGTCTGGATTTGACTTTGCTCTCTGAAACAGTGTGTTATTTTACTTTTTCTTGTCAAACAGTTATTTTTTTAGTAAGTCAGAATTTTTGGTGCAAGGGTGAGGCAGCCTCTTCTGTGACATGCTAGAAGCAAATGTGAATGTTTTGTAGGTGCAAATTGTGAAGAGGTGTGTAGGGATTTCTCTACAGCTCCCTTTTGTTTATAAACTTGTAACTTCTATAGTTTAGCATTAAGATAAAATTTTGCAATTTTTTTTTGTGTGGTTAATGTTTTGCATTCGACAATATTTGGATGTTCCACATGAGGAATGAATTCTACATGAATTCACCTCACGTAAATTCAGTGTATGGCCTGCATTTAAGATATTAAACTAGGGAAAGACAGAATGGAAGATTTTTCCCATTTATCTTAAACACATTTTTTATGTGTGTAGGTGCATACAGGCTGCTATAGATACTTAGCTGTCTTCTCACTGCTGAGTAAGACTAGATGACTGGCTTAGACTGCAGACTTGCTTTTAAAATAAATTAAGATTAATCCATTTTAGGTGCAAACCAAAATTCACTAATTAACAGAGTTAGTTCCTTAACTTTAAGGTCATATTCCTTCCACATTCATAGAGATCAAAAGGTAGAACATTCAGATATGGAAATTTATAGACCTTGTGGAGAGATTAAATTTTTGTGTAGGAAACTGGAGACACTGAAAGAGACCTAGAAAATCAATACTGTAAATTACGTGATTATTTGAATCATGCCTCAGCAAAGGCAAGCCATAGTCAACAGTCCACATGTTAAATGTTGCTGTTGTTATTCCACATAATTCACTGACCAGATATTTGCAAAACAAAAATTCCAGTGCACTCTCTTCTCTACAACAGTGAATTACAATACACCGTAGAAGGTAAAATACCACACAGTACCACTGCATGATGTATCATACTGAGTTCTGACATAAAAAGTTATTTATCACTTTTGCTTTCAGATTGCTGAGGAATTTTTGATCTTTTACATATCTTGGACATTTTCCTAATGTTATATATAATCCTTATCCATAAGAAATATTATTTTGGCAGGCAGCATATTGCACTGTATTTAGTGAAACTAAAAGCATGTAGTTGCATTGTTGTCAAAGTAGAATATTTCCAGGGTCTAGATTGTATGCAAAGAATTTGTAAAGTTGAAGTTGCAGGTAAAATTGTCAAATGGTTTTTAGAAGAATGGATTTGCTACTATCCTAGAGAGGCTATTTTTGTAGGATCTTATATGTGTTATTTCCAGTTGATAGATCCAGTATCTGTGGTGATTTTAACAGCAAAATCTATCACAGAATTTTCTTAAAATATTTGAAAGGCATAGGAAAAAGAAACAGTCTTTCAGCAAATTATTTCTTTATGACTTCTTAGAGACAGATCTTTATGACATTTTAGAGACAGATGAGTATTCTCACCAACAGAACATTTTTTTATGATCTTCATTTCATTGGCTATTTATGTAGTTGAAAACCTGATGACTGACAAATGGAATTGTAAACTTCTTTCTGAGACACATGGTCAGCTGAACTTTCTTCAGGTAGAAGAAATGTACATATTTCCTTTGAAGTAAAAGAATAAATCTGTCTTTATTTTGGAGTTAACTGGAGTTTATTTTGCAGTAAACTGCACTGTACACCTTTCTAGGGGTAGGTGATGATCTCAGTGGGATTGCTCAATGAAAAGGATATTGATTAATATGTGTAAGAATGATGTCTTCCAGTATTCAACATTTTTGTCTTTTTCTGATTGAGGAAAGTAATTTTTCTGAGATTCTGAAATGTTTTAAAGGTCTGCTTGACTTGTGAGTGTAAATTGTGATATTTTGGAGGATCCAATTCTCTTGCCACTTTTACCCAATATCATCTGTTTGCATAGCCACTTTTTCCTTTCTTTAATGAAAAAAAAAAAACCATGGAATTTTTTTCTAAGTAATTGAAAGTTCAACAATCAATACTTTGTTATAAATACAATAAATTGTCAGTAACTCATGCCAGCTCAGGCATCTGCCAAGAAGAGCAGTAGCTTCTGACACATAGCAGAAGTATCATGCTTAGCTCTGTTGATTTTATTCTGTAACAGTCTTTGAGACATCTTTCTTATTGCTATAAAGGTTTTAAAATTTGTTGTTATAAAGTCTAGGCTTTCTCTTGGGGGAGTCTAAAGCAACCTTCAATGACATCCAATTATAGACAGATCATATAAAGGAAGTATTCATCCAAATATAACCTGGTCTTGCTCTTGGGTAGTCTAAGGCAATCCTCATCCACATCCAATTATAGATGTATCATATGAAGAAAGTACTCATTTAGCTGACAGGTCCATAGATATCTAGAAACTGGTAGATCATCTAACCCTACTCCTGAGATAGCACAGGCCATAGGATTTCATCACTGACCGCATAGTCTACAGAAAAATGCCTTCTAGGAAGCAATCCAGACTTGATTTGTAAGAATCAAAAGTCTGTTGCTCCCTTCAGGCACGTTGGAAAACAGTTTAATTTTCTCTGTCATTTGCCTGTATGATATTTTAATTTGGTCACATTTATCAACTTTATATGAAACATATGCCTTCTGGGATAATACTTCTGGAGGGTTTTTTTGTAAGTAAGACATTACAATCGAAACAAAATTATTGTATGCTATGATGGTTTCTTAAAATAGGCTGCAATATGCCCTGCATGGTAAACAGCAGAATGTTTTCTTTGTATTCTGGCTTCCTAGATATGCCAAGCATACACAATTTAATAGTCTAATTAACTCATGAGGTGCTGTCACATATTCACCGGTGGAGAGATGTTAGCAGTGGCGCTTTCAGTTTCTGCGGTTTTTTTTACAACATGCTAGTAACAGCCTCTTTGGCAAGATCTCTAATATTTATATTTGTTTTGTAGAAAATCTCTGATCCTTTGCTTAGGTTTGTGGAAAATATATTTTCATTGCTGGAATTCTAAAAACTGAGAGAAGCCATGTGTTAGAGAGCAGGAGAGCATAGGGCATTAGAGAAACTCGGGTTATGGCCATATAAGACTTTCATATTTCATCATTCAGATTTGTTGCATTAACTTTATTTTTCTATTTAAGACTGTAATTGCAGACTTAGGCTACAGAGTGATCACATGTATTTTTTTAAGATGGCAGTGAACATGAGAAATGCCAATTTTTTACAGGCTGTGCTTTGCTAAATCTAATGTTTGGCAATGATGAAGGGGTTTTTTGGTTCATTTGGTTTTGTGATAGAAATGGAAAAGCAAATATTTTGGACACTGTAGGCTGTTTATCAGTAGAATATCAAGAAAAAAGTTGGCTTTGTTTACTCTCCATATAAATTTCAGGATGTAATTTTGAATTATTAAGGTGTTTTCAATTTGTTTCTTAAAACAGTGATAACCTGATATGGGAAAAGAGAAGAGAGGTCTCATGAGTTTCAAACTATTATGAAACTGAACTGGGAGCAATTTTAAACTCCCTTGGTAATCTTTCATACAGCCATAAGTATATCTTAAAGGATGCTTTCTGTAATAAATCTCTATAATATAGGTCTTATGCCTGTCTTAATATTATAACATCTGTGAGCAAAATGTATGTGAGCTTGTAAAGGGATTCACATAAGAGACTGTCTTCAAAAATGGAGCCTGTAATATGCAAATGTAATGCTTATAGCTGCAGTATTTGGTGCAAATATTATGGGAAATCAAGACTGAACGAACCAAAAAATTGTCCTGATGCTCATACCATTGGTTGGCATAGGACTCAAGAGATGTTTAATGCATGACACCAGAAGCTATTAAAAAAAACCAAATAATTTTTATTCTTATTAAAGAATATTTAATTCACTTGTCATGAAGTTGTTTTACCCTCAGGCTTACTTTCTCCAACTTTAGAACTTCTAGTTTGAGGATTAGGTAGGCAAAAAAAAAAATTAGGCATACTAGAATCACCAGTCAATTGTATTTCATTGCTTTATATATAGGGATTGTAAATAATGTAACTACTGCTGCTTCAAAATGTTTTCACTCCTGTTTTGCTAAAGTGCCTCAAACCTCATTCTTTTAGCTCAAGAATATATCTTCATAAATGATGAAGTTGCTGCTATGGATTTATGCTACTTTAAATAAAAGTTAAAATTTGGACAGAAGTGAAATGAAGCTATTATTGTTAAACAGCCATCAATCCTTGCCCCATTATCATTGTTTCTTTTCCTAGGTGTTCAGAGCATTCAGACACTGCCACAATGCAGTGTTCCACCCTAGAATCAGCTGCCTAGTTTCATAACTGCTTTATAGTATATTTTGCTTTTTCACTTCACACTTTTGGTTGAATAACTTTTCCTCCACTTCAGTATTGAGCTAAATGACAAATCAAAAGGAACTATGTAACCAGACATCATTGCATCTGAAATCTGTATTAACTGGAAAAGAGTAGTTATTAGTGGCTGTTTTAAAATGTTATAGTTAAGACAGTATGTTTCAAATGAAGTCCAGAATATTCTTAGAACTATATGCTCCAAGGTAATGAGGGGCATAAGTTTAAAATAAAAGCCTGAGATTTAGTGAAAGATATTAGGATGCACAGAACTGACTGATTTATGGTGTCAGTGAGCTTGGATAATAAAGAAGGATTTAGTACTTTTAAATTTAAATTGGAAAAGTAACTAATGATATGCAATACTTGTCACAAACAAAAAGAAAAATCAACAATCAACAAAAGCTTATCATGTCATCAGCCTGCAAGTAAGAGGTTGTGAGTTTGGGCAGGCTTATCAGGCTGATATTTTCAGGGGGAAGACAAAGGGTGCAGTACCTGTGAGATGAGCATGCTACAGCATCCATCTGTTTGCTGATGAGCTACAAGCCAGACCAGCCAGTGAGGGTAAGAGGGCCTGGGAAGCCTTCAGGAGTGTTGGACAGAGAGCAGGGTCGTGTTGGTATTTGAGGGATCCACTGAAGTGCAGGCAAGGGTGAGCTGAGTGTGTGCTGTCAGTACTGAGCTTCAGACTCCACTGGCTGAAGAGGGGAGGGGACTTGCCTGCCTGTGCTGTTCATGTCCTGCCTGTCGGGTATGCTCAGGGCAGCCCCTTGTCTGTGGCAGCCTGTGCAGCTGGCAGTGTCGGTGTCCTCTGCAGGTGTGTGCTTGGAATACACGCTCAGCATCACTAGTGTTGGAGAAAGGATCAGCTGCATCCATTGCCCGGGGATGGAGGTCTCTGACTCTCTAGGCTGGACTCCAGGGCCCAGCAGGAAAAGCGTCTTATGTAAATAACAACCCAAAGCTGATGGAGGCAGTGGCCATTTCTTAAATCCCTTAACAAAATTTAACCAGAATGCTTAAAACCAGCGCCCAAGCTTTCCTCCAACTTTTTTTTCTGCACAAAAAGCAATTACATTGATGAAAAAGCACAATAATCCCCAAAGAGTGTTAATCATTATATTTTTATACTATCATATAGCCATAAATATAAAGAAAATCTCTAAAGAGCTGTTAAAAAGAAAGTAGTTTTGATAAAAACAGAAATAGTAGCTACAGAACACAGCAGAAGAATCCCAGAAAATTTAATATTGTTGTGAATAAAAATCAAGGTCAAGTTTATCTTGCAGCAAACAGAATTAATATTAATTAAAGATAAAATTTCATCCTGTCTATCAGGGCTTTAGCTTTCCTAACCCAATCCCTGGGTTGCTTGGACAATTTCTCTGTATTCCAGAGAGGTGGGGGTTGGAATTAGTCTCTGAGATCTCTTCCAACCAAACCATTCTGTTATTCTATGACTCCTCCCAGGCCACCTATCCTTGCTTCCATACCCTCTAGGCTTCCTCTCTGTGTTTCATTTTATGTATGAGCTGTTTGTCCAACAACTAAAATAATCTTGTAATACTTTTCTCTTATAAGATACTATAATGTAGTAGATAACTGCCAGTTCCTATTCTACATATATAATAAAAACATTGGGGTGCTTTATCCAAATGTAAAATTGCACAACTGGTGTACTAGCTATGCAATACTCAGAGTTTGCATCATGTTCCATTGAAGACTGAAAGACTGCAGGTATTGGTTTTTTTCTTCACACTGAACAAAGAAATTATATCATGGGAATCTACCTTGGTAAATAATCAGTGAAAATTTTCAAACATTCTTCTATTTATACTGCATAGATTAAATGCTTATTTTGGTATTCACCCTACTTGGCTCTTTGGTAAGAGAAGGTAATTCACATTAAATTAGCTATTAGACATGATTTTAGGAAGCTGCTATGAAAGGTACAAGAAAATTTAAATTACAGAAATCGATAATATTTATTTGTACCAGCTTTCATCATTGACATACCATGCTCCAGCTTTCAAAATAGCCAGTGACATTCTTTTCATATAATAAAATCACAGAATTGCCTTTCTTTGGTGCACTGACTAGGAAAGGATCTCTGGTTCGTCTGCTAAAGGTGGGTCACCCAGAGCTGGTTGTCCAGGATCATGTCCATCCTGTGTCACCTGCTTTGGGTGACTCTGCCTTGGCAGGGTGCTTACACTAGATGTCCAGAGGCCCCTTCCAGCCCTAACTATTCTGTGATTTGTAAATTCTAAATGTGGTAATTAATTGCTTGCTAGCCATTTTCTTCATAATGGCCAATATGTTATAAGCTTTTAACAGGTACACCTCTGATCAAAACTTACTTAGAGAATGTAATTATTGTCATGGAGAGAAAAGATTTGGCAAAAATTAATATTAAAGCTTTTTTTCTGAACCATTCTAAGCTGATTTAGATACCCTGGTGTGGAGAAGTCAAGAAGTCCCTACAGTCCAATATTCCAACTATGTATTGACTGATGTGAAAAGCTTGATGGTTGCATGTAAGAATATCTGAAGTATTTAGCAACGTAAATATCTAGGGTTAAGCAGCCCCCCTTACATCCTCTCCTGAGCTATAGGAACTAGAAGTTGACATAAGACTTCAATAATTTAACTGTGTTCCTCACCAACACTTCTTTCTATGAAATATATATATATTTTAAAAGTGCATGTCCAATCCCTTTCTAAATCTTTTAATATTTCTCTCTCAAGTACAGTAATTTAATTGCTTTAAATTTTTTTGCTGTTTTTCTTCCTTTCTTTCAGGAGATATGAATAGAATGCTCTGCATGTTATTCTTTTTGTACTGTACCTTACTATTTCATTGTGTGTCCTCTTATTCTTCTCCTCTATAAAATTAAAAAAGAATTGGTCCTAGTCTCCACCTGAGATTTTTTTTATCTCCTTAATCCTCACGGTTATCTTACTTTGCCCTATATCTGGTATTTTTCCACAAAGACTGACAATTTTTATCAGCTACTGCAACGAAGCAGAATTTTAGTTGCATCTACATACCTCAGCAAAAAGGCAACAACAATTATGGAAGCTATCTACCATACAAGGTCAATTTTTACTGATGCTTCTATTTAGAATAATCGACTCTACCTTTATATAAGAAAATGAGGGCTAGTGAGCATCCAGAAATGAAGCACAACAATCATATAAATAGTTTAAGACCTCATCCTGCATAAGTGTCATAAAAATTTATTATTCATTGCAATTAATAGGTACTGAGGTCATTCAGTGACACTTTAAAGCATGAGGGCCTTATTCCAAATTAATCTTTATTTTTGTTTAAACTTTGCTATTAAAGCACTTCAAAAGAAGACCTAGTAACCATAACAACTACAATTAGTCAGATTTCAACAATTTTATTTCTGTAAGCATTTTAACAGCCTTGGCTTTTCAGTGGTTGAGCACATTTGATTTAATGCTCTCTTCACTTTCACCTGTGTACTGAGAACAAGAACTAGTTTTCGTCTGATACCCTAAATGTACAACTCCCACATTCTTTGCTGGAATTTCAGTAGTGACAATTATTGCTAAAATGTTCAAAAGGATGATGAAACACTTAGAAGGAGAATTTGAGAAAGTCAAGCAAAAAGACCAAAATCTGCTAACACTTACTATCATCAGTAATATATATTGATTTCATTAAAATCAAAGTTTTCATTAATACACAAGAGCAACTTCAACCTGTAGCTGTATGGAAAACTCTTCAAATAATGAAAATCTGTTTGAAACAATTTATTTTTTTAAAGTTATACGCAGCTAATTTTAAAAAGTCAAAGCGCATACAGAGGAAAAAAAAAGCACATTAGAATTAAGGACCAAAGACAATTAAGGAACAAGACAAAATATTTGCAAATGCTACTGAAGCTGTTTACAGACATGTTCTAAAATAGCTTTGAATAAATTATAGATAGAAATGTAATCAATGTTTAAAGTAGTTTGTCATGTATTTGTGTATGTTTAGAGTATATTGTATTTAATATATATAAACATAATCTAGATTTAGTAAATATTTTATAGCATAGATATTATGCATGTACTCTGAAATAGCTAAATGTGATAAAAGTAAAAATAAATAAAAGAGTCAACAAATATTAGTATTATAGAGCATACTGAAAAACATATAGCTATAAGAATATAACTTAAAAAATCAAGTGATGGTCAAATACTGCTATTTATTATACATAAGGCTATAATAAAGAAGGATACAAGTTAATTCACCTTCTGAAAATACAGCAAAACGAGAAAATATTGCAGAGATTTTGAGAAGCCAGATACTAATTTAGTTTGAAAAAGCCATTTAAAATATAGAAGCAGTACATATTATTTTAAATGTTTTTCCTTAAGAGGTGTCAATTTTCTGTAGTGCTCAACAAATAGGACTCGGTTCTCAGCTTATCCTTCAGCTCTATGACTATTGAAAACAAATGGTTTGTATAAAATTTAATGATCTGATTACTAAGGTTCTTAAGAAATACCCCTGCCCGAATTAAGGGGCAAACGAGACCATATGCCAGTGACAATAGTATGGGGTTTATTTGACAGTAAATAGGTAAATAGAAGAGAAATAGAGAGAGAGAGAGAAATAGGAGATAGGTGGGGTGCACAGAAAGAGAGAAACAGAGATAGAGTAAGGAAAATGTCACCACTCCATGGATCCCAACCATGCTCCGTTGGTGCTCTCCAGCTGCTCTTCTTGGTGGTGAAGGTGGCCCTGCCCCAGCGTGGATTCCCGTGGGTTAATGCACCCTCAGGCCAGGGGGTGATGTCCGGGCCTGTCCCCCGGCGCAGGGCGGGGCAGTCTCTTACAGCGGACTCTGGAGCTGTTGCATCACCTGCAGTGCTGTGGGGCGAGGCCTCTGGGGAACACTTTGGGGGGTCTCTGATGGATTGTGGCTCCCCCTCAGCTGCCTCTCAGGTGAAAGTCCCGTGGCTGTGGCCTGTGGGGGTGGGGGTTCCACAGCTGGGCCGGTTTGTGTAATGGGAGGATGGGGGTTCATTGCCTCTGAGCAGAGGTTGTGCCACGCACCCGAAACCTCCTCCTCCCCCTGGGCTGGGGGGGAGTCTGTGTAAACCTGGCTTCTGTGAGCTGTGCTCTCCCCCAGCCCAAACTCAGCAGAGGATGATCCTCAGTGCAGCTGGTGGCTTTGGCCTTTTGCTGGATGCAAACCTTTCCCTCTGTCTGAGATGACTGAACAGTGGGTTTCCCTTTATCTAATCAGCAGTTTGGCTTTCAGTCCAAAGTCCCATAGGACTTTGTCCATAAGTTATCTTCAGGGAGGCTTCTTTGGTTGTAGCTTCTTCATACAGTTTTTGTTAAAATGAGCAAAACTTTATATCAATGTTTGAGGCATGAACTATTTCAGTCTCTGACAGTGTTGCACTTATTTTTGTCAAAGCTAGAAAAATTTTTAAAATGTGTGATTTTTTGACATTATAGCTTATCATGGCTAGAACTCCTGGGGTGGGGAGAGAATGGAAAGTAAATAATAGACAGAAAATAGAAAGAATACCTCAGAAACAATTGAAATCTTAAACTGATTACTTACCTTTGTGAGAATCCACTTCATAGTTAATAAATCAATTCCAAAAAAAAGAACAGTGGAAAATATTTTTCTCATTTTAAGATATGTCTTTTATCTTATAACTTTGACCAAATAACTTTAGTACAACAGATAATTTGTAAACCAGAATTACAGCTTTTAAAGTACTCAGATGAAAAGTGACCTTAGAGTCACGATTTGCTTGACTTCCCTGAAAAGGAAGACACAGAATACAGTGCTAATTGTCTTCTGTTTTAATGTATTTAATGGCTGATAGAATAAAAAGAATTTAAATAGATAGCAACATTTGATTTTTTTACCAATTAATTGACTGGAATAATTACCACACAGCTTTCTTATGTGTTATCTTCTTTACGTGTTCTTTAATCACCTGGTCATATTCAGCTGGCTATGATTTCCTAAAAAGCAGCTTATAATATTAAAATCCAGTTAATTAGAGAGAGAAGGTAATCAATCTTTCTAAGTTCAGCCAAAGGATAGTCTTTGATTCTAAAGGATTGACTTCTTATCTGAATTTGACAATTGGATTATTGAAATTTATATTGACTTTTGTCAAACTGTTTAAATGTGTACCTTATAATTTAACTTGCAGTTTCACCACCTTGTTAGAACCAGTTTGCTAAGATGATAAAATAAACCCATTGCAGGTTCTAACAATAATGAGCCCTGGGTTAGTGACAGGGAAGATGTAAGAATCTGAGGTGAATATTTAACTTCCTTCAGTGCTCAACTGAGTGCTAATTCCTAAAGCTTCTTAGCTCAGAAGTTTTACCTCTTCTTTCGTGTTCCCACCTTTTACCACATTAGTGAAAACTCGACCCCTTATAATCTTTCACCATGGTTGTTTCCACCATCTCTTATTGATTTATCATTTTGCAGATCTAAAAGCTCAAAGAAAATAAGGATAATTGTGCCAGAGGAGAACGTCTAGGTAGGGTAGAGGCTAGAATAGAGTAGAAACACTTGGTGATATATAATTTGAAATTGATTAGCTATAAAAGACTGATATAGTAGTGGGTTGCATCTTCTTTTTCTAAGACTCCTATGGCACTTTCACAGCAGTTTCATGCAAATCATGGCCCCAGCCCCTCTAGTCTAGTGCTGACCAGCACCATGGACTCAGAAAGAGGACATTCACTCCAGCTGCTCAGTATGCCTAAGCGCTGGCTGGTGGCCTGGACTGCTACACAGAGCTCTTGCACCCCTGGCTCAGCTTTCTGCAGGATCTAGGACATGGCCAGAGGGCAGGTTTTTTTAACCATATATTACTTTCTAAAGCAGCTTGCTGGCAGAAGCTAGCAATGTCTTGGCTGCTTGTGTGATGCCAGGCTAGCCTCACTGGCATTCTTTGTACTGGGGCTCAGTGAATGATTTTTATAATGGTTTCTAACATCTTCTGTTTTCCCATCCCAAATGTGACATACAAGTGAGTAGTTAGCAAAAGTTACATAGCAAAATCAATCTATTCTTTAATTGCTTTTTTAGCTTGTACTGGAGTAGTTTAATGAGTCATAACTGGTCAAATATAGTAGAGGTCACACATACCTGGGGCTTTACTGTGTAGTGTGCAACTGTGCTACCTGATAGTGACAAATGATTAAGAATCTGAAGGGTTTTCCTGTTGTACCATTCTATGAGGATCCTAGCTCATGCATCTGAGCTGCTTATACACCAGCATCTGTGGGAAAAACACCTCTGGGGCAGAGATTTAGTGCAATAAATGGAAGTAGTCTTATGGGTTATGAATGTCATCTGCTATTTCAAGTTTGTGCTTTCCTTTTTTTTCTTTTCCTGCAGATGTATTTAAGTCTGGTTAAGTAAACTGCCACAATATTTCATCAGAAAACTTTGTTACAAATGAAAAGATTACCATATTATCTAAAGAAAAGTAAGGTGATGAGTCTACTATACAATGATATGATGAAACAGAATTTTAGTTCAGTTGTTTGACTGTCATACCAGTTGAACTTTCCTGCCTTTGCTTTTTGCGTATCTTAGGATTCTAGTGTTTGTCGCATCTGTCAGTCAGCCAATTAAATTCACATTGAGAGAAAACACTGTGAGGGAAGAAAGTGTCATTCTAATGAGCTCCTATTATTGTTTACATTCTTGTACAATAAGTGAAATTTCAGCTATCAGAACCTGACAGCAGAAGGCAAGAATTCTTGTTAGGAAAAACTAAGGTGAAGTCATCCTTTCTGAGATCCTGGGCTTTATCTTCATAGACTCTGAATTTAGAATGTCCTTTATATTCATCCATAACTGTCAAATTTCTGTTATTTGTATTGCCATTTTAAATTAATGCAGTCAAATCAGTATGCCTCCATGAAGGTGAATCTTTAAAAGTAAATTATGTGAACAGGGTATGAGAATTATCATTTTAGTGTTGATCCAATATTGTATTGGGTTTATGTGGTCATATTTTGTCAGCAGGGATGACTTTTGTGAGAAAATGTCTGTCAGAGCCAATCCCTGGCAGCTCCAAAGAGGGACCTGCTGCTGGCCAGGGCTAGGCCAATCGGAAATCATGGTAATCACTGTGATAACATATTTAAGAAGAAGAAGAAGAAAAAAAGGTATTGTGTTATTGTGGCCAGAGAAGAGAGGAGTGAGAACATGTGAGAGGAATAATTCTGCAGACACTCAAGTTGGTGGAGAAGGAAGGAGGTGCTCCAGGCACTGGAGCTGAGATTCCCCTGCAGCCCGTGGTAAAGACCACAGTGAGGCAGCTGTGCCTCTGCATGGAGGGTCATGGGGATGCTGAGATCCACCTGCAGCCCATGGAAGAATATCACACTGGGGCAGGTGGATGGCTGAGATGAAGCTGTGACCCCATGGGAGATCTGTCCTGGAGCAGGGTCCTGGCAGGGAGCTGCAGACCCATGGAGAGAGGAGCCCACGCTGGAGCAGGTTCCCTGGTAGCACTTGTGACCCTGTGGGGGACCCGTGTTGGAACAGGCTGTCCTTGAAGGAGTGCACTCATGGAAAATTGACCAACATTGCAGCAGTTTGTGGACGACTGCTGCCCATGGGATGGACTCACACTGGAGAAGCCCATGGAGAATTGTCTCTTGTGGGAGGGACCCCACACTGGAGCAGAGGAGGGACTCCTCTCCCTGAGTAGCGGGAGGAACATTTAATGAACCGACCGTAACCCCTATTCCCTGTCTCCCTGTGCTGCTGAGAGGGAGGAGGTAGAGCTGGGAAGGAGAAAGGGGTGGGGGGGAGTGAGTTTTTAAAGTCTTATTTTACTTCTCATTATCCTGCTCAGATTTTGTTAGTAATAAATTCAAATAATATCTCTAATTCTAGCCTGTTTTGCCTGTGACAGTATTTGGGGAGTGACTTATATTTTATTTAAATATTTATTTCAATATTTAAATATATTTATTTAAAGTAAAAATATTTCTTTCTAAACAAACAACAATAATTTTAAATTGTTGATTTTTGTAAATTCTTGCTGCAGTCACAAATTAGAAATTAATCCCTGTATATGGAAAATAGTGTGGCCAGCAGGACCAGGGAAGTGATTATTCCCTGTATTTGGCACTGGTGAGGCCACACCTTAAATTCTGTCCAGTTCTGGGCCCCTCAGTTCAGGAAGGACATGGAGGGGATGGAGCAAGTCCAAAGAAGGGCAGGAGAACTGGTGAAGGGTCTGCAGCACAAGTCCTGTCAGAAGCAGCTGAGGGAGCTGGGAGCATTTATCCTGGAGAAAAGGGGGCTTTGGGGGTGACCTTATCACTCTCCACAGCTGCCTGAAAGGAGGGTGTAGCCAGGTGGGTGCGGCACTCAGTGCCATGGTCTGGTTGAAGGTAGTGCTCAGTCATAGGTTGGGCTTGATGATCTCAGAGATCTTTTCCAACATAATTGATTCTGTGATTCTGTCGTATTCCATGAACAACACTGCTGGCTGACAAGCTGGACATTAGACTAGCTTTAGACAGAAGACACTGCTAGTGTTTTTTATTAAAAAAACATATTCCTATGACAAGAACTTCAGTAATTCATGCCTCTTCTAAATATCAGTCTCCAGCAGAGGCCTGGGTAGAAATATTTTCTTGACCTATTTTAATTTTGAAGATTTCAAACTTTATTCTTGCTTTTGCACTGAAGCAAACCCAAACGTATTCAAAGTGTAAAGTAATAAGGTTTGGAAAAGGTAGAAGATTAAAAAAAAAATCCAAACATGCCTTATCTGATGTTCCTGTTCCTTGAACTGTCACAAATAATGTCAAAACACTCTAAGCAACAGCAGAAGGCCCCTCTTGGATAGGTGTCTCTATTGGAGAGACAGTCATATAAACACTTGAATGTTTATGTGATACGCTTGGAATCTCTTTTCCAAATTCACAGTGAAATGTCATGAACAGAAGACAGCTGGCTGTTGGAAAAGGGTCTCCTGTAACAGAAGCTGCACTTTTCAACTGAGCAGTCTTTTTCTATATTTTGGTGCTTGCTAACGGAAAGCACTATAGCCTACATTTGTGTTTGCATATATATCTATATATCTATATATCTATATATCTATATATCTATATATCTATATATCTATCTATATATCTATATATCTATATATCTATATATCTATATATATATATATCTAAAACCTGCTATTAAAATAGGTTATTCCATAGAGCAGGAAAAAAAGCTATTTTTCATACAAGCTTATCGCTACAAGCTGCTTTTTCTTTCTTTTAAAAGTAGCATTTTTTTATTATTTTTAAAGCAGAGTAAACTTTAAAACAAAGGAGTCATACAGTGTTCACAAATGCAAATACTTCCTATTTTCATGTTACAAGAATATTTGTTTTCACAACAATTCTTAGAGTTTCAAACTTCTGTGCTTAACTCTGTCTCAAATAATTTAACAGTAATGGTCAAATCATTGCACTTACACAGACTCCAAGAAGACTGCAGTTCTAAGGAATCATATGGTAATGGTGATATACTCTAACTAATCCATATATATTCAGCTTCAATTGGACAGAAAAAAATAGATTTTTTAATAAAGTACATAAAATCAGGGGATTTTTTTAAAATCTATAGCAGAGATCCACCTGTAACCTCTGGAGAGGACCCCATGGTGGAGCAGGTAGATGCCCAAAGGAGGCTGTGACCCTGTGGAAAGCTGCCACTGGAACAGGCTGCTGGCAGGAGCTGTGTCCCCATGGACAGACAAGCCCAAGCTGGAACAGGTTTGCTGGCAGGACTTGTGACCCCAGGATGGACCCATGCCAGAGCAGCCTGTCCCTGAAGGACTGCACCCCTGGAAGGGACCCACACTGAAGCAGGTCATGAACAACTGCAGCCTGTTAGAGAAGCTCACGTTAGAGAAGTTCATGGTGGGTGTTCTCCTGTAGAAGGTACTCCATGCTGTAGCAGGGGAAGAGTGTGAGGAGTCCTCCCTCTGAGAAGGAAGGAGCAGAAGAAACGGCATGTGATGAACTGAATGCAACCACCATGCATTGTCCCCCTGCACCACTGATGGCAGAAGGCAGAGAAAATCAGGAGTGAAGTTAAACCCAGAAGAAAGGGAGAGGCAAGGCAAATTTTAAGAATTAGTTTTTATTCCTCATTATACTAATCTTGTAGGATTGGTTATAAATTAAATTAATTTTCCCCAAGCTGAGTCAGTTTTGCCTGTGATGGTAACTGGTGAGTGCCTCTCCCTTGTCCTTATCTCAACACATGAGCCTTTTGTAATATTCCTTCTCCCCTGTCCAGCTGAGGAGGGCAGTGACAGAGCAGCTTTGGTGGGCACCTGGCATCCAGCCAGGGTCATCCCACCACAACAGGCTATAAATGACAGTTTGCCATGTGACCTTGATAAATGCAGCATGACTGCAGATTAGCTTTTCAGACCAATAAAGTATTGTTTAAAAGAACTTACAGTGTCAGTGAGGACAATCTCTATGTATAGTTTCCCTAAATGTCAACTTTTTAATTTAATATGTAGTTTAACAGCAATTCTATGTTTAAATGAGCCAGTTCCCACCAAGTGTTTCAATTAACTTATCCATAAGGAAATGCTGAAAGGGATGCATTTTTTAAATAAATGAAGATTTATATGCTCCTATGAAGTCATATTTGCCCCCTAACTGTTACAACAGCAATAAGATCTTCAAGTTTACTGAATGTTCATGAAATACACAATACTTGTATCAGATATGCTGTTCTTTGCTTTCTGGGGTTTGTTAAGGAACTATATCTTCATATAAGTAGAGGCAGAGAGATGAAAATGTTACACATCTGAAAGCAGGCAAAAGCTTTTCAAATGGATCTGTGAAGAAGTATGGATGAGCAAAATAAAGAATCCGATCAATAGAAAATAGAAGAGAAACAGGAAAAGAAAATTAAAATTAGGGATGAAGAAGCTGGCCTGGGAGCAGGGAACACAGTTAAGGTTGGCTTCACTGTGCATCAGAAGAAGAGAATCAGTAAGGCCATTGCTTAAAACTGAAGATGAAATTACTTGTATAAATGTGCTTTATTATCTCTTTTGTTATGCAATTTCAAGACCTTTCTGCTGTTCAATTCTGCATAGCTTACTTTTCTCTTCTAGAACTCATCAGTCTTGTTTTTTTGTCTTTATTTTTTCTTTCTGGAAAGATGTCTTCTACAGTGTAAGAGTACTGGTCTACACATTTATCTATACGATTTTATAGAAATATAAAATACAATAACAAAGCCTGGGAAAAAAAATAATGGTCTGTGTTATAGTTCCATGTATCAGGGATCAAGAAAACAAAGATAACTTTAAGACAGGATACGAGCCAGGTGTTGACGTAAGTTAAATTGGAGACATCCATAATTCATGTAGTCTCAAGAGTATGATTTGAACTTTCACACTTTGTAAGAGACTTACTGAACTTAGAGGGCAGCAGTATGGGCTGATGCTCTGTGTTCTTCTTAATGTTTCATATTAGATAGGTTGTGCCTATTACAGGTCTGTAAACTGACAAAAGTCAGCAGCAGGCCACAGTTCAGTTTTTTTCACCCATGAATGTGTGAAACCTTGAACTGAGTGCAAACTCACAGAAAAAGCCATCATACGTCATCCTGGCACTGAAGAGAATGCAGGCACTTCTGTAGGATGTATTTGGACTGAAGAGAATCTGCTAAGAGGTCAAAAAAGCTACATTTCAGGTGCTGGGACAGTATAAATATGTATTCTATTTTACTCCTTTTTTTTTTCCAGGATTGAAACAAAACGTAAAATTTTGTGTTTGATAATGGCTTGTTCTAAGAGCACAGGAAAGAGAATTGAAAGAATCATAGAAAACCCACTCTTTCTATGGTTCTAAATCTTATTTTTATTCAGAGAAAGGTCTTTGGATTTCCTTATATACTCAAGGATCTAGGGAAGGGAGGCAAGGTGGCAATGAAACAAAAGCTACAGATCAAAATGAGAAAAAGTCTACTGAATCACAATAAAGTCCTGCCAGTCCAGAAAATCATAAGGTCAATCTTTGTTTTAAAGGCAATTGAGGTTAATTGAAAGACTATCCCACTAAAAGCAAATCTGGTCAATTGATGTGGTTCTCTGAGAGACAGCAGGAATTTAAAAAGGAGGATCTCCTATACCAGAAGCTCTTTCCATATTTTCAGGTGAGAAGTTATCTTTAAAATGATGCCGACTGGGTGATTAGTCATGTTAATGATGTGTTGTCTGGGACCACCATTTCAAGTTACTACATCGTGAAATTTGTTTTGAATTATGTCTGACAGTAAGATGTTAATGGCACAAACCTATGCTAGATATGAATATTTTCAAATGATCTTCTAAGGAAATACCTTTTGAAAGACTATAGACCATGTCAAATGTAGCAAACTCACTGCTGTAAATATGTTGTTGACATTAGTGAACAAATCTGCTGAAGCATTGGAATGGAAAAGGGCCTTTTACAGCCATAGAAACATTCAGAATTAATAGTCATTCTGCCTTTTTTGCTTACACATGCATATTACCTTTCCCTAGAGTGAATGAGCCAGATTCATTTGTAACATTACTGCTTCCTAAAGTGATTGACAGTATTTTTCTTTTTTAATTCTCTCTCAGGCTGCAAAGAAAGACTTTGTTCAGACTGGTGGTAGAGAGAAAGAAGAGAGAGGAATGGTCTCCTTTTTTCTGGATCCATTTATTAATGTATCAATCAACCTGCCATGTCTATCAACAAGTTATGTAGTGTAACAGATTTAATCCTTATTAGATAACTAAGAGTTGGTGATCTTGGAAGAACATCAGTATTTTAAATTTAGGATTGACTGATCTTTGAGGATTACATTCAGCTAGTGATACTGGACAGAAACTAAGTATGCTTTTCCAAGTCTGGTTTTATTTTCCTTTCAATTAATATTTTTCCCTTAAAAGCATATCATAGTTGCTTTAACTTAAATACAGGAGGAAATAAGTGAATAAAGAAAACATGAAGAAGGTAAATTCAGTTCATTGCAGTAGATTGAACTTTCTTCTTAGATTTTAAGGATAAACTTTGAATGGTATTTTGTGGTTATTATGTTCCTATTATTCCGTTTCTATTATACAAAAGCTGATTTTCAAATGGGATTCTTGTGTATTAAATGAATGTTTTAATTAAAAGATTGCTGGAAAGTCTTATGCATTAGATTTAGTGACTCCAGCTGTGGAAGCAGAGTATCTGAGGTACTAAAGCTCAAGAGCAAATGTAAATAAGAGGACCCTTAACCTAACTAGTCAACTTGTCAGAAAAGTGGCTGCAGTGCAGAATCTTTTAACAGTGGATAGTTGCCCTTGAAAATGTTTCTGAAATATTAAAGCATGTATATGAGCAACCATGGGAATTACTGAAGCAGAGAATGAAAAACAGTAAACAGTGGAGGCTTTTTTTTTTAAGTTTTATTCTTCTCCCTGTAAGTCCGTGGGGTAAATTTGAAGTTCTTTTTCAACAAGAAGCATTCCTTGCAAAAATAGAGAGAAGAGTATTTTCTCTGCTTCAAAAGGTTTTGTAATGTTTTCCCAAGTTAACACTTAAAAGTGCTTCTTCTGAGGCTTGAGTGAAATTTTAAACCTGGAAAGCCTGAGCATTTGCTCCTTGTTTTAGAATTTGGAATTTAACCCAATTGACTAAAGGCACTGTAACTCACTTCTTTGGTATAAATAGATCCAAATAGCTCAAGAGTTGACTAATCAACTTATTGATTAGTCTAGTTACTTCAGAAGTTCCACTGGCTTTTAATCAAAGATGAGATGATAAACTGTGTTTAAAGTCCTATAATTGCACTTTAAAATTAGTAAATCACTTTAAAATACATATTTCATACATATAACACATCAGAAAGCAAATAGAAATTAAACTGTTAGGGTAAAGCAAATTTGTCAAGTTTCAGCTGTCATAAAATTTGCGAAACAGACATCACAGGATCTATTATACTGTATGCTTCAGAAATAGAAAACAGAGCATGAGTACTTTGTTTTACATTATTAAGAAACAGTTTTACTAGGCAGTGATCAATGCAATAATTTTTCTGGGAATGTTTATTAACTGAATCTAAAAATTACACAGCTATATTTTACCAGTGGTAAAATTATGATTCTGCTCTCATTCATTCTATCTTGAAAGCAGTACTGGTAGGAAATCAGGTCTCAGAGGAGTTTTGTTCTCTTTTTTAATCTTTGTTATAACAAGGAAAAGGTTTACAGCACTTCCCAGTTTACAGGAAATTACTTTATGTGCTGATTAGACTTTTGTAGAGACATTGTCATGCATAAGGAAACTCACCTGAAATAGGTAGACATCTCCAACGATCAACTGAGACAAAGTTTTTAAAAGCTGAAAAATGTCCCAGACTAGGGAGGTGTATTAGGATAACAATTACAGAATTGAAGCCAGAATGAAAGAGATCTATGGAATCAGTGCAATTTATTTCAGAAATATTTTAAATGTGTTAAATGTAATAAAAGTGTGCAAGCATATAAATCAGAAAAAGAGTTCTTGCATTTCCTCGTATATATGAGGAGATATAAGCTAAATCATCGTAACTGAAATTTAGAAAAATTTGAATCTCACATCACCTGTGAATTTGTTTGTTGAGTGCATTTCATCAAACCCAGAGAAAGTTTCAGCAGTTCTGTATGGTTTTCTTACATAACATGAAAATATTAAGATTAAAAAATAATATGAATTGTCTTGCAGGACACTAATACTTCAGGAATAAGAAAATATATTATCAAACATATTGACTCTGATTATTAAAACCAGCAATAAAATGCAGCTAAACGTGGACAACCTAAAATTAGGAATTACCATGTGAGGAAAAGAGAATTGTTAGGAACAGGTTAAATCTAAAACATGGAAAACGTAAAGAACTGAAACAATGTGGCTTATTTTCAGAATAAAAAAAAATAAGAAAAACATAGCTCATTTAAGAAAAATAATCCCATTCAACATAGGTGTCAGGAGCACTTTTTTTCTTGCAGAGAATGATAAATGTGTGAAACAGGCTGTCAGACATAGCTGCTCAGGCAAAAAACACAAGGGTCGCATGAGAAAAATGAGATGCTTTCCACAGGGGACGGAAATACTAAGAATGGATGAACTTAGACAGGCTGAATAACCTCTTTCATTCTCTGATGAGATGTTATGTTATCCTCTCAGTTGTTTCTTCTGAAATCATTTAATTGAAAAAGTTGTCCTGGTTGCAGCTTTGTAATGTTGTCTGAGAACTTCTTAATTCTGGTCCTGAATTTGCATTCTGACAATATATACTGTATATATGTGTATTGTTAAGCAATGCTGATCCTTTTAGCCTTATTCCTTGAAGTAATCAGGTGAATTAGTGTGTGAGGGTTTCGGGACAATCTGTGTAATGGTTCAGTGTCATTTAAATGTATGGTTTGTGATCTGTTCTGTCTTTTTTGGTGCAGAACAGTGAGGGTTTGAGCTGAACTGAGACTGAAGAAAATGCTGATGTTAAGCTCTAGTGATATTTTACAAAATGTTATCCTTTAGACAGTGTTTTTTTAACCACAAGGACTTCAAGACCTTGCAATCACTACTAATTCCAGGGTGGTTTTAAAACTTTACAGGGAAAAAAAAAATCTAGATTATAATCAACTTCATATGATTTAATAGCATTTAATATTTTGTGTGCGACATCAAAGTAGGGCAGAGGTGTACCAGTGTGTACACTTGAGGACGTGGCTGTCATTCAGTGACCTAGATGGTATTTAGTAGTGGATCACCATCAAGCTTCTGAAATTCAACCAAAACAAATGCAAAATTTTTTTTATGTTCACCTGCAACAACATGAGATGGAGTCTGACTGGCAGGGAAGAGTAGCTCTGCTGGGAACCTGAGGAGTGCAGCAGCTGGGAAGCCAAACAGGAGGCAGCATTGTGACATTGCAGCAGAGCAGGCTGAGAACAGCCAGGTGTGTACTGACCTGTACACTTGTCAGCTCAGAGACCACATTTAATATCCTGCATCCATTTGGTTTAGCATCCTGATCCAGTTTGGGGGTCTCCAATAAAGGAAAGACATTTATTACGTAAATTTAACAGGAGCCCAAAGCTGATCAGAGACCAGATGCTGGGAGAGGGACTGAGGGGTCTGGGCTTGTTAGGCTTGGAGAGGAGAAGGATTTTAGGAGATTTAACAGGCTGCTGTACCTCTCAGCAGGTCACCAAGAAGGCAGAGTCATGCCCCTCATGGAGGTCCATGGTGGGAGGGTAAGAGTCAACAGCCACAATTAGACACAAGAGGGTCAACCCTGTGGATTTCATCTTATGATATTGTTAGTACCTCTGCTTTTGAACCTCTGTGAAAGATGCTCTGACTTCAGAAACCTTTCGTCTTTGACTGTGAATTACCTCTCAGACTTGTACCTAGGAATAATATTGACTGTACTGTTACCTAAGTCACTTTCACAAGGAGGTCCTTTGTAATATTTTAATACCTGAAATTCTTTGTATGTTGGTTTCTTCTTCATTTCTGGCTTCTTCAGGTCTTTGGTCTTTAAAACTTTACAGAGAAAAAGAAAAAAAATCTAGGTTATAACCAACTTCATATGATTTAATAGCATTTAATATTTTGCTAGGTCTTCTAGCATCTCTGGAATGGGACCTCCTATAGAGAATATTTTGATTTAATTAATAATTTCAGTAGCAATATTTAAGCAAAGATTCAATTCTTTAAGTACTAAAAATGTGTCACATAACAGTGAATAACAAGAAGGGATTTAATGCCAGTTAAGAAATGTTTTTGTAATGCCATGTTGGAACTCTAGCTACTTACAGAGGACATGTAGTCCCCTTTATACTTTCACACCTGTAATAAATTGTTGAACTTTTGTATATTTTTCTACATTTTTTCAATCCAATGTCATTTGCTACAGCCCTGGTACAGAATTTTTTTGAGAACAAACATTTTATTTTCTTCTCTCTTTTTACACAAATACCATGCAGTGGCTCAACTGAGCAGTTAAAGATCACATTTTCATCCTTTGCAATAAAAATACAAGAAAAAACCCCTAAGAAATCCCTGCATAAAACCTTCAGTTCATTCTGAGTATTTAGAAGAATGTTCTTTCAAATCTGGGAGTTAAATTTACAGTCTGTAATCCTAGAATTCAAATAATACTATTTAAAATTCTAAACAACTTCTGTGTAAGATAGATCTGGGACTGTAGTGAGAACTGAGCATATTGCAAACATTTTTAAACTGCCTCTTTATGATCTAAGAAACAGATTCCACTGTCATTACTTATAGACATCTTATAGGGTTAGAAAATATTTCTACACGTGCAGAAATAACAGCGTAGAGATCATTGCACTATAGTCCATATCCTAATTCAGATATGTTCATCGTAACTGAAATTTCTTACATGTAAAAATTGTGTTTAACTTCACTGTGCCAAAGAAACACAGTTCCTTTGATGTATTAAATGGTCAAAGTTATAAAATGGAACTGCTGATAGAATTCTCGCTATATATATACACACACACACTATTACATGAAAGACAGGAGACAAATGGAAGTTTTACTAAATTTTCAATAATAGTTTAATTTTAATCTGTACTAGGCCTAGAATGATTCATGCAGTGGATGTACTGATGTTTTCACAAGGTCTTCAAAATAAAGGTAATCCTTTGAAGTTGCATAAGGCACATTAAATACAATCACAAAATTATATAGGATTATCTACAAAATATCTTTGCTCCATTGTCATAGATCACTAATGCTGTCAACCGCAGTGCTAGGGGCAGTGAGCCTTCATACCAAGCTGCAGGTGCTCTGAGTCAGTTTTATAGCTTTTCAGGATTTCATTCCTAAAAAAGCTATAATTTCAGTCTAAGCATAAATCAGGTGCATAGTAGTGTAAAACCACAAAGAAACAAGATATGTGGAGCAGAAAAAACCAAAAAACACCTGAAACATGCCCAGACTGAAAAAATGTGTGTAGCTCTTGAGGTGAAATGAACTTTCTGAGCTGAACTCCAGGTGGTAGCACAGAATTGACCTTAGTGATCTTGCCTCCCAGTAAACTGAAATATTTCTTGATTAAATTACAGTTCATGATAGCTGGTAGTAGTTATCCTGACGTAAGATGAAGAGCTTTCTTAACAGAAGGAAAGAGAAGGGTGAAAGTGCAGAAAACATTGCTATGCCTGAAAAAATGAATATTGTTAAGGAAGGGCTTAAGAGCAGCTTGTACAACAGTCAGACACTGAAAATAACTATAATTTGCATTAAGTTATTCATAGAATCACAGAATGATTTGGATTGGAAGGGACCTTAAATATCACATAGTTCTAAGCCTTCCACCATGTCAATGACACTTTTCACCAGACCAGGTTGCCTAGGACCCAGTCCAATCTGTTCTTGAACATTTCAAGGGATGGGACATCCATAACATCTCTGGGCACTATTGTATAACCCTGACACCAAAAGATAGTGTATGGTAGTATTTCTGAGTTTCAGCTCAAGGGGTGGAGTTTAGGCAATGATCAAGAGAAAAAGAAAATATATAGCACAATAAGATATGTAAGCCTTAGGCCTTGACATGGCTTATTAATGGAGAATTTGATCCTGTTTCATCATTCAAACTATTATAAACTTTAGAATGACTGAGAAAAAAATGGCTCACTGTATTGAAGGTGGAGTGCATTAACCTGACCTTTTCCCTCTTTAGCTTTAAAAACATCATTTTAAACAGAGTATTCATAATTTCACTTCACTCATATCTTATAGGTTAATTAAATGGTTTGAAATTCAGTATACTGTTGTGCTTTTCCTTAAGTATGTCTGAATGTCACCATTAACATAATGTATGATTGTGAGCATCTGAATTTGAGCAGTGAATTTTTGTGCTCCTGCTCCATCAGGCAAAACCATGTAAATATTTTGGTAATGATGAGCAAAAGTAATTAGCTCCAAAGACGCAAAGGGTAGACAAAAAGACAGTTTTTCCCTGACTCTGCATATACAGACTAAATGGCATCAGATCAGCAGTGGCAGTTACTATTAGCCTGCAGCTATAGCAACACCTTTCCCCCAGCAGGAACAGTTGTAGAGCAAGGAGTCTTAGCAGTAGCCACAGGGGTATACCTGGAGAGAATATTAAAAATGTCTGTATGCAACATTGTCATATGATGGAGAGTGCTGAAATGTAGAATGATTTCTCCCGTACAAAAAAAAAATTATATTAAAATTTATTCCAAATTTGGTGTTGAAGAATTCTGCAAGATGTGCAAATACTTTCAGCTTTGATAAGGCAATTCATTAAAAGCCAGGAAAAATGGGTAACCAGAAAATTGAAACTGCCACAAATTTCTACAATAATCTAGGACAGTGTGAAAAGATACTTACATTATCCTTTTTGTAAACAAGCTCTGATTTTAATTAGGAAACCTCATAGCAGTTACTAGATTTCAGGTGCAGTTTTATGGCCATCTAACTGCTTGACAGCTAATTGACTGTCCAGTGCAATCTTCTGGCAATCTAACTTAAGGGTGGTGTACTTTCTCAGTCCTCTTATATTCACCTCAAGCCTTCTCTACGCATTAAAGAGAAACCTTAGTTAAAAAAAACCCAAATTATTTCATTGACATGTACATCAGGGAAAAGACTATACACACTGTCCTGCTACTGCCAGAACCAGCAAAGTCCATGAAATTACTTAGCTTTGCAGGTCATTTGGAGAGAAGAATGCAGAGTAGGAAATACATTATATTTGTCATGGTCTGTGCAATGCTTAGTCTCAGAGGTCTAACATGCAACCAGAAAAGACTGAATTTAGATATTATCTTCAGTTTCTTTCTTAACACAAGTCATGTTATGCAGCTTCAGATATCTCCACATAGTAAACTCAGCAACCATTTTCAGTTTAGAATAATCTGTCTCATATCTAAGTTATAAAATGCAGGATTTTGTTATCCTGATGTGTTCCTTTTTAAGCACTTACTGTAATATTTATTTTTAAAGTATCTTCATGTTAAGACTTTGCTTTCTGATAGATGGGTGCTACAATAAAAATACTGTTATATTTGAAACCAGGAGCTATCATATATATATATATATCATATATATATATATATTCATGGTGAAAAAGACCTCTTAGGTAATCAAGTCCAACTCAGCATTATCTAGCCCACCACTAAACTACATCCCTAAACACCATATCTACATGTCTTTAAATACCTCCAGAGTGGTGACTCACCCACTTTCCCAGGACAGCCTGTTCTATTGCCTGAGAACCCTTGTGTTGAAGAAAGTTTTCCTAGTGTCCAATTTAAACTCCCCCTGGTGCAACTTGAGGCCATTTCCTCTTGTTCTCTTGCTTATAACTTGGGAGAAGAGGCTGAGCCCTACCTTGCTACAACCTCCATTTAGGCAGTTGTAGGCAGCAAACACCCTCATGCTTTCACTACTTACCAGTGATACCATGGAGTTTACAGAGAGTGATGAGGTTTCCCCCTTGAGCCTCCTTTCCTCGAGGCTGATCAGACCCAGTTCCCTCAGACACTGCTCACAAGACTTGCAGATATGCAGACATACAGCAAAAATGTTTTTCATTGACCTAAATAATAAAAAATTCAATATGGACTAACAAAACCACAAATATTTAAATTGTAAATACAAGTAGAAGTGTTATTCATTTTTGTGAATATACACTCACATGCAGTTTTTATAGGTTTTTAAGTTTTTACAGATATAAAAAGTTTCCATGTTTTTATATGAAGAATTAAAATAAACCTCTGTCAAATTACTGTAAGTGAAGATTGGATCACGTCCTTTCATTAATGAAACACAGCTGAAAGTGACATGGGAGAAGTTCAGGTAACTGATTTTTATTTTTTTTTATGTGACTAAGTATTTAAGTTTAGGCGTCAGAAAGAGGGACGTTTTTCCAAAACACGGATTGTACTTTTTCAAAAAACAGATTCAATAACATGTTTAATGTTAGCCATACAGAATAAAGATATCCAAATTCATCAGTCATATTTGCAATCCATGGCTATTATTCATAGATTTTTTAAGCCACAAACAACAACTTCACTTTAATTATTCTTTTTATCTAATCTGTTACATTCTCAAGTCCTCAATCTCTTCTTATTTTGCAGTGTTTATGAAGTGCTTTGAAGTAATTTAAAGTTATTCCTTTGGATGAAAGGGACTGCATTATTAAAATCTCTAAAGTTACTGAGACATCAAACATCCCATTTCAGTTATCCTCATCTCCTTGTCTGGCTATGCATACAGAGAAGAAACATAATTTGCTACATGTAGTTATCTCAGCCTTTTCCAAATCACTGCCAAATTTGAAATTTCAGAGCACTACTTAGGACTGTGGGTTCTGTGAACTGTTCTGATTTGAAATCAACCCTGTATCCTCTTATAGTATCCTCTATAGATAGAGTTATTGTAATTTTAGGAAAACTGATTCAAGGTGTCTCACCAAAACCTCTGTAGTTCTATAATCCATATTGAAATTCACTGAACTCCATCAGAGCACTGTGGAAGGAGAGCTTAATGACATGTGAACACCTTTAAAAAGGATTAGTTTTTTTTTATCAACGGGTAGGAAACCTTTATTCATTTTAGTTCTCAGCTCCAGAAATAAATTCTCCCAAATTAAGCTGTGACTATGAGAACTTTTCACAGATGACGTATTTTAAATAGTGCTTTCCCTTTCCAAGGAGGATCATACTAACTTGATATTTCACATAAAATGTGTTTGTAAATCTTGCCTGAAAAAATGAACTAAGAAAGTATTTTACACAGGGAAAAGACAATTGTTAAGAAAATGAAAATAAAGTCTCATTTGGTTCATCATTTCCTGCATGTAAGCATGGTAAGTAGAAGTAGAGAACTGCAGCCTTAAAGCTTGACCTCTTTAGGTTTACATGCACATTGTAAAGGAGAGAGATATGAAAATCTGTTTTTGCTTCTCAGAGAAACATAACTGCTACAGCACCCAGAATATTACTGTTCATAGTAATCATGTTGTTTAGACTAAGTCACTAAAGCCCTGTTTAATTGTTAAACAAGTAAGAATTAAGGATTAAAAAGTTGATCAGAGTTTCAAATATTTAGATTTTCTCTAATGGAGCAAATTTTTTTATGTTATAACTACATGAAAAAGAGCACCACAGGATTGTGCATGTGTAATCAACAGCAACAAGGCTATTTGATTGTAATCTTGAGATGAAATTAGGGTGACATAATAATTTTGATTCAAATCAGGGCAAGTCTTTTATTGGTCCTCTAGAAGTCCTTGGGAGCAAAAAACTATATATTTCGCATCTTAGTGAATTATGGCTCTTCTCATCCACTATGAACCAATGAGAACTGTACTCCACTACCTCCTTTTGTATGCATCAGCTATTAACACAGATCGATAGGCTATCATAGTTATTGACTTCATTTATGAATTGTAATAAAAAGAGATAAACAGATGTACATCATATTCCCCATTTAAATAACCTTTCTGATTCAGCAGATGAAATCTTATAATGAAGAACAGACTAGTATTTTGGTGTGTCTGTGACATACAATAAACAAGAAAGATTAATATGTAGGATGATATTTTCAGTGCATTAATTTTTCTAGGTTGTGTTGGGTTTACTGCTATCCTATCTATACCAGCACACTATCCTAGCACTTCCCACTATTGCAATCTAATATAGCTTTTCTTTTAATGCATCACTTACCTCATGCAAGCTCCAGACTGGCTGCAAGTTACCTTACAAATTTCAGATATGAGAATTAAGAAGAAATCAGGACAACTCACAAAGGAATTAATAAAAATTAGTAGTCAGTGCAATTTTAGACATATGATAAATCAAATCTGCTTTTCAGAGCAGTGATCCTTCATAAATATATTCTATGTTAGTATGAAATTTGGCTACAAAATTGAGACTAGCTGAATTTTTAATGTCAAGCAATACTAATACAGGAGGAAGAGTGATTATCTAGTTGATACACAAAGCCTGTCTTTCAAAATCCTAGGCAAGAACTAGGGAAAACCTTTGCACTCTAGAATATGCAGTGTCCACTCTTAACAAATTCTGATTTGAAGCCATTTATGTTATAAATATCAAAGTCATAGATTAGCCTACACAAATACTATTAATGTACTATTTCGAATATCTTTGCTGTTTAAAATTTCCCTCTCTTTTTCCCTCCTTAAGCCTTTCCTTCTTTCCTGACTCATCGAAGAGGAACAGACCAGTTTACACTTTACATATTGTGCCTGTTGCTGTATATACTGATATACTGGTACCTTGCTACCAAAAAAAACCCAGAGTGATTCAAAGAGACACAAATACACATCAACTATTAGTTTTTTCTCTTAGTATCAGGGAGTTTGAATGCTTCAGTAGGCTTTTCCTGAGGGCTCCTTTATGTTGATTTTAATGAGTAGAAAATAGAAAAATACAGTGAAAATTTGCTTGACATAAATTACAGTTAAAGTTCCTCAAAACCAGAAATTAGTGTGATAATCACAGATAAAAGTTATAAACTTGAACTGTCAACTCACTATCCTTCTGTTCCAAAGGATCCACAGAGGAGGCTGGTGGTCTCTGTATTCGTCTCTCGCCAATGATTTAGTGACTGCGTTAATTTAGGAATGAGAATACAGAAGTCTTTCATAAGAGGCTAAACAATTTGTTTCAGTCTTGAAGTACTAGCAGAAATTAATATCAAACAGTAACACAAATGAACTTGCAAAATTCTTACTGGATAGATTATTCCAACCTTGTCTTCCCTTCTTAGGATCATCATAGTAGAAGCATGAAAATATGGGGAACAAGAAAACATTAAAAGATTATATAGTTTCTCTAGGCAATTTTTCAAACATTACAAACAGCTCATGACTGATTGTACAATACTGTTGTGATACTTGGTTTCCAAGACTTAAAACCCCACTTGAATTTCTGTTTTCAGATTGTGTACATGTGAAACATATATACATATAATTATACGTAAGATTTTTAATGTGTTTGCAAAATCCAGGCAAGGGTACTTGAGACTGCTAATGAAGAATGGTGGAGATAATTCTCTTTTGGTGTACATACTTCTTTACATAAAGGGTGGCAGAGCACTGGAACAGGCTGCTCAGGGAGGACATGAAGTTTCCCTCTCTGGAGACACTCAAAACCCACCTGGATGCATTCCTGCATAGCCTCCTTTGGGTGACCCTGCCTTGGCAGGGATTTGAGCTGGATGGTCTCCAGAGGCCCATCCCAACCCTAACAATGATGTGATTCTGTGATAGATAGCACCTAAGAGGAAAACAACAGCTGACTTTCCATATAAAAGTTTCAGTAGAGTGAAGCAGCAGTTTTCACTGTGACTTGTATGTGTAAGGACACTGAGCACATCTCTTAGGAAGTTTGGCCTGTAGGGCTGGGGACTGGTGTGGCCTTAAGCATTCCCATAGAACTGGTGGCTGTGTGTGGGGAGAGGCTCCTGGCAGTGCTGTGGGGAGGCATGGCCAGGGCTGAGCCCTGCCCACGGGGGCTGTTTTCAGCCATGGCACAGGCACTCGGTCCGTGCTGTGTTCCTGCTGGTCCGAAGCAGCTCTGCTCCTGGTCTAAGCCCAGACCTGCAGGGGCTGATGTCTTGGCCTGGCCTCAGCCTGGCTCCATGCATGGCTGCCTTGCTCAACTGTCCCCAGGGCTGTGTTGAGCTTGGTTCCTGTCAGCTTTCCCCACCTGCAGGCTGGTGTTCTGGCACAGCTTTGGCCCAGCCCCAGGGAAGTGTCATATGCTTTGGACTGGCACTACCCCCAGTTGCACCCTTGTAATTTTTATATCTGTCTGCCTAATTTATGACCATGAAGTGATAATTATATGACATTTATGACAACTTTACACTTTCAACAAGTTATTCTAGATAGTGAGTAATGGAATTTAAGAAATGCCATAGATTTAGAAGAGCTACCTATGCCATTTTCCTCAATAAAACTTGAAATGCAATACACTCCTCCTGATGTCTATACCTTCTCATCAGTGTTCCTGCTCCTTTGCCAATCACTGAAATAGCTTACAAAGAGTAGCTATTTGTTATTAAAGATAATTATATTGTCACATACATGCATGCATATCCACACTCCTGCTTTGTGAAATCATCCTGGTTTGATCAGTGGGACAGATGCTGTTGTCTGAAGGTGAATATTTGGCTTGTATGACCTGTACTATGAGTTTAATTTGAAAGTGGAATTAGGTTGAAATGACCAGATGTCCCAGTTTAGCTGACACAGCTGGGAAAATCAGGGAGTGAGTCCTGGAACAAATTTCTGGGCACATGAAGGAGAAGAAAATGATTTAGAACAGTCAGCATGGATTTACCAAGGGCAAATCATGCCTGACCAGCATGATTGCTTGCTGTAATTAAATGATGGATTTGTGGATGACAGAAGAGCAGTGGATATCATTTGTATCATCTCTAACAAGGCTTTTAACAGCATCTCCCACACTATATTTTCATAAAAGCCACAACATTATATTACAATTGGGTACACAACATTAAAAATTTGGCTGGATGCTCATCCTCAGAGGGCAGTGGCTAATAGGTCATAATCAACCTGGAGGCATGTAAAAAGATGAATACTGCAGGGGCTGTCCTGGGAATTGTCCATCTTCACAAGTCACCTGGAGGAGGTGAATGGTGTGAGCTACACTCAAGATTGCAGATTACATCCAAGGGTGTGTGTGGGCAGGGGCAGGAGGGGAGGACAGGAGCTGGATGAGCTGTTGACATACTTGAGCAAAGCTGTCATTCAGAGGGACCTAGACATCGGATACAGTCTGTATCCTGGTAGGTTTCAAAGACTGGACTCTATCAAGACATGAGAAATCTGCTCTGATTTCATGCTCCTGCTTTGAGCAGGAGGCTTGTCTTGAAATGTCCTGAGGTCCCTTCTATCTGAATTATTCGATCCAGTGAAAACATCATTCTCCATGTTCTGGCAAAAATCTTTTGGTCACTCCTCCCTTTTTTCTACCTGTGACTGAAGTCTTTTCCATCATATATACAAAAAGCAGGGTCTTTGGAAGTCAGCCATTCCTGGCACAGTGCAGAGAAACTCAGCTTCTGAACTCCATAGTGACCTCTTTTTCATGCTACATAATTTTGGAAAATAGCCTTTAGCATTGATAACTGCATTGGATCAAGTAATCTAAAGCAATGGGAGTGTCTTCTTTAATATCACCTACCACAAAAGCAGGCCCCCTGAGTCACCATAAACTAGGGCTGCTTTTGAGAGTGAATTCAGTCTTTGGAAGAAAACACAGAAACTCCTGCCTATGTATAAAATATGGAAATGGCAGTATATACAGATGTAGAGGGAAAAGTATTTACAGTAGTGAGAGATAAGAAGCTGTTGTTTGTAACAATATAAAATGGTATAAAATACCCTAATAGGTCAGACTAGCCATTCCTGTCATAGCAGTAGAATGCATGAGTGGCAATTTTCTAGTAACTTCAGAAATAAGATATATTTTATCTCTTTTCTTCCTGGCAAAAATAAATAAATAAATCAATAAATCTGAAAACCCTCAATAGTCACTTTGCATTATTCTAACAAATCAGATCCTACTACAAGGAAGCTATTTTATGGCCATGAAGAAGAAGCAGCAGGAATTTTTCTTCAAAGTTAGAACACTTGAAAAGTATAAAAATGTGAAGGGAGTTTTTTATCTCTATTAGAACTAAAGTTTTGGAATTTTCAACAAAACACAAAACTCTACTGAAATAAAACAAATTTACCTAAAAAAATACTAAAAAGTGTGACGGTGAAAGAAAATGTGTAGATGTGCTGCATTTCCCTAGTACCAAAAAACCCCCCTGCTTATATAATCCATGATACTGTAGGCTGCTATATTATCATCAATAATGACTCTAAAATGCAGAAAGTATATCTATAACATCTGAGGATGTGCATATAGTGAATATGTGGATAACTAAAGGATTCCAGGGTCTGGCTTGATTCTTAAATTCATACTGTATCTTAGAAAATTGATCTGTCAGGGTCTGATTCTGTAAGACTATAAGCAGCTTTATAAGAATATTATGCACCCTATTTCCCAAAAAATTCAGGATTAAGCTACTAAATCAAGAATTCTTTACTACACTTTTAACATTATGTCCTAATTTTGTTTCCTTCCTTTTTTTGTTGTTTTTGTTTCAGCTATTTTTTTTTTCCCTCATGACTTTCCCTTCTGTTGACATTTTTCTAACAAGCTAATAAACTCCACTGTAAGATGCAGAAGACTGCAGCACTGTGCCTTGGCAATATGGAATATATGTATGTTTATGTAACTCTTATTCTGTGCTTAACTGCTGTCCCATAGGGAGAGTACAAAAAGGATTTTGGANTCTTATTCTGTGCTTAACTGCTGTTCCATAGGACATGCTGTTCCATTCTGTCCCATAGGGAGAATACAAAAAGGATTTTGGGGGTAAAAAAAGAAAATGGAATTCTAATTTGCCACCAAGTTCATGGGACATTAAAAAGGATAATATTCTGAAAAAAAATTATAATGGAACCATTGTCTTCCTAGAAATTTTGTGAATCTCAGCATATAATCTAACATATAATCTAACAGTTTGTGCATGAGAGACAAATGCTTTTGGAAATCTAGAATGCAGCTATGGTTAGAATTGGAAAGACACACTTCAGTGTGCCACCACTCTTGGCTTGAAATGGAGAATTACATAGAAATAACCTTCCCTGGAAGTTAATTTTACATTAAAGTATGATTTAAAAAATGGAAAGAAAATCTTTTTCAGGAGAATTAGAGGAAATGCAGTTCTTCAGCAAAACATTGAGCCCAAGAAACTCTGTTGTGTAATGCAGACTTATTCAAAGGATGACACCCTACATGTGTTCCACTTAAAATTTCAGAATAAGAAGGTAGCAATTCATGTTTTCTGCTTGTCTCCTGAATAGTCCTGATTACATCTTAAGAACATATGACACTATGACATATATGACATGTCAGTAAATACCCTATGTCAATGGATCCTTCTGAAAGTAATGACAAAATCTTTTCTTTGACTAAAAATGGTCTTCAAAATTCTAAACAACTGTCGCTGCCCCTGGGGTCTCATAGTACATTTTCTTCAGTAAACATAGTGGATCTCCTAAATACAGTGCTGCTGTACAATATGTGATTGATGCTGGATAATTAAAACCTTATCTGTCTGGAAACCAAGTGTAGTAAGCTGCAGTGTTTATGAATGCTGATTCAGGGACCTACCAGTGTATGTGTTTGAATTTGTCTATAGCACCAGTAGGGCAAGAGTTATTCGTAGCATGGATTTATTTATTTGACAGCTATTCTGGGCCTGGGAGTCATATATTGACATAATTTCTGGTGGTAATACAATATCAGATTAAAGGAGAAAAGAAGCATTCTTATCATTACATATTTATATAAGAATATTTGTATATTCATTTTAATGGTGTGTAAAACTGATTGCCTGCTGCTGTCTCTGACAACATAAGTCCAATGGTACATGTTACAAAAGAATTGAACACCTTATACAAAGGTGCTTGTCATTTAGAGACTTGATTGTATTGGAATTCCTGCACTTCAAAAAGCAGCAAGAAGGAAAATCAGTAGTTGCTCTGTAGAGGAGCATAAAACACTGTGAATTTTGTTTAAAACTGAAAAATGTCTTATACACTGATACAGGGCAGAAATGTTTGTTAACTTGCTACAGTGATAGATGAAAAAGCTCTAGAAATGTCATGAAGTAGACAGGCAATATATATGCATGCATATGCAGTCACATACCCAAACAGATAAAAGAAGTAATGGGAATAACATTCCCAATTCATGTTGCCAGTTATTCTCCCACTATATTATTTTAAATAATTCCCCCTCTTCCTGCTGTTTTTCTAGACATATTTTTATTTTCTGATCTTCTGAGTTATATGTAAGCTTATATGGATTACAAGCTAAGTTTTTTGGGGCAAAATCTTAAAAAATAGAAGAACAACCTAATTTGTGTCACAGAATAACTGCTTGCCAGTAAACAATTTGGCACATCTATCAATTTTTTAAGATGAAAAATATATAAGTATGTATAAAATTTTGGAGTTAGCACATTGCTGAAATGAATTTAGGCTTCACTGGTATCTGCATCTTTTTTTCTCATTTTTACTGGTCACATTTTTAAGATTTCTTTCATAGCTTTTATTATTACAGACTTGAACAAGGAATTGCACATATTTTTCTGGTCTTTTATTAGAGGTACATTTTTGTGTTTCCATGCTTTTTTTTTTTTAATTCCATGTCCTTGCCTACTTTTAAATTGCATATATCTGGTCCAGTCCATAATAATGAAAGTTGGGTGCATTTCACTAACTTTTATAATCTCTGCATCAACTTAACCTTCATATTAGTATGTGATCCTTGTAACTATATGTATCCTAAAGCTTTAAGCATGTGATCATGTTTCAGCATTTGTCTTTGAAGACAGTAATAGGGTTGTTGAGCAACAAAATGATAATCAGGAGTTTTAGAGGTTGCTCATTATATACTGTATAAATATTTCATAAATCCCCCACTGTTTACAGATAGGAATAGTTTAAAAATAAATTGCAAATGTTCAGTATGTAATGCAGCTGAATTAGTTGTTAATGCTAGTTGGTTTTTGGGGGTTTTTTTAAAGCTATCTATATGTTTATGTAAATTCTAACCTCTACATGCCATAGCCTCATAGCCTGGTCCAGCAGAATATGTCATGGTAAAATTTCCAAGGATCATTGCGTGCAAGTTCATCTACACTGTCAAAATGAGTTCTTTTTAAAATAAGTTAAAACATGCCACATGCTAAATATCCTTAAATCAGTAAGAAAATCTTGCATTATTTTTCTGGGTTTTAGGTATGCATGTTTAGATATATAATGGATGTAGAGTTATACAATTTTCAAAAATAATGTCTGTTTTGGAATTTAGCACTTTAAATATTGGCATGAGGCCGGAGTGTTTGGTACAGTGACTGAGTATATACTGAATAGCCCATACATTTTGGGGGACACTTTGCAACCTGATGTCCAGATGTTGGCCTTGTCCCAACTGCATATAAGAGTAGAACATAGATGTCTACAATTCTCTCTCTTTGTTTAAAGGTATCTTTTGTTGTATAAATAGAAAAGGAGTTATGTTGTTTTATAATCAAGCTGTATTAAAATACCAGAGACTACAGCTGTTCTTGAGTACAAATTTAATTTGTGCCACCTCAAATCCAAAGCTGTAGTGCAATCAGGTAAATCAACACAAAGAAATCCTTCCTAAATTAGATGATGACTCTGTTAATGAGGGGGTCTGTAAGGTCTTACCGCCTGCTTTGAAGCCATGTAGAAAAATAAGAACTAGATCCTTCTTTTGCCTGGTTCCTTGAACATGCCATCCAGATTTGCACTGTAGAGAGACTGAGAGCCAATAGTTTCTGTACAGCAAATGTTGAAGTCTGAAAAAAAAAAAAGGCAAAACCCCATAATAACAGCTAAAATCCAAACCATACTATCTACATTTTCATTTCAATTATATTGTGGGGAACACTGGGACCTGATTGCTAGATGTTCTGTGTCTTCCTACCTTTCAGTATAATATAAAACTTACTCTTCTGTGAAGGAAGAAACATTAATTAATTAGTTATTGTCTATTAGGAAGAAATTCTATACTATGAAAGTGGTGAGGCACTGGATCAGATTTCCCAGAGAAGCTATGGATGGCCCATCCCTGCAAGTGTTCAAGGCCAGGTTGGATGGGGCTTTGAGCAACCCGTTCTAGGGAAGATGTCCCTGCCCATGGCAGGGCACTAGAACTAGATGAGGTTTAAGATCACTTCCAACCCAAACTTCTATGATTCTATGGTAAAGCTGTCCAAATAATTCTAGTTTTAATGATTTTCTAAGCAACTGCTGTGTTGCTATGATAAGTCTGTTCTGCAGCTCCTAATGAAAATTACTTACACAGCTATGTGTGGCATAAGAAATACTAGCCAGTCCAGTGCCCATGTGCTCAGAAAAGTTGCTTATTTCACTTAGACATATGCTAGTATTAAATAATGTCATAGAAATAACTATTGTCTCATCAACAGATATCAGTTTTTATGTTCTTAATATTTTTCTTTATCCCAATCCCTTGGAACACATTGTAGTTTCTATTCCTGAAATGGACACCTTGCATTTCCAATCTGTAGAATTATAACACATGGTTAGATTACAATTCTTTTCAGTGGGAAGTTTTTAAAAAAATTATTAAATTCACTGATATGTCTCAAGGAGCAAAAGTATTTCTAGTTATATATATAGAGGTTGTAATGACAAGTTATTATTTCATTCTTTATATATTGCTAGATATTCAGGAAATTGAACAGTAAAGGTCAACAAAGACTAGAGATGAATTCTAGAGGTTTTTATGAGTTATTTGCTTGAGTCTGTTCAGCTGCACATTGTTCAGTAACTGGCCATTTTGAGTCAAATTACCTACCTAAATGAGCTGAGCAAATGCTGGCTCAATTTAGTTACATACTATGAAATTTGTACTTTGAGTTATTCATTTTAGTGAATAGTTTGCTGAAGACTAACATTCAAATAGCATTTACCATTATCTTGTTAATAGGCCTTACTGCTCTAAATCTACTAAGAATGCAAATAAATGATAATTCTGCACTCATTAAGGAAATCTCCTGTGACTTACTTTGGTTAAATGCTCCAACAGGCATGTTTAGCACTTCTTTGGGGTTGGTAAAGTTCCAAAAATCTGTAAATTAAAGTTCTGTGGAGTGCTATAAAATATGCATAATGAAACGCTGGATGTAAATTAAGAAGATTTATACTTCGGCATTCTGCTTACGTTATTCAGTCTGAATGTTTCACAGGTTTTTATGAAGCAAATAAACTGTTCTTTTACCTGAAATTCATTTTGAACGGTCACCATGGATTCATTGTTACAATACTTAATTCACACATTAAAGAGTGAATTGCTCTTTTTAATCTATATATCATACTGAAGTGTTATTGCACAGGACCTTTGAAGTCTAGGTGCTCCATCTATAGTAACAGTATATTGAAGTTTCCTGTAGACATAAGTGTTGAAATAGTGCTGGAAACAATGTTTATGAATGTTCTTGTACTTTAAACTTATGTATTAATTTGAGTCACACTTCAGAATTGCATTCTTCATAGCCAATGAACATTAATCGAGAAAAAAAGTTTATTTCCAAAGATCTTTAAATATTCTTTAATGGAAATAAATACAAATTTTCACATAAACTAAAATCCCATTTGGGTTTTCTGTGTGGTTTTCAGCAGGAATGAAGCTAAAATGTTGGGGTTTTGTGCAACTGCCACCCTGAACTGTAGATCTGTCAAAGAAATCACATCAGGGCTTTGGGTAATCTTTTGCCTAAAAAAGAGAAAAAGCATGAAGAAAGAGACCCTGAGGTTCAGCTATTTTCTAGAAAGCTTACTGCTGTGGAATTGTTTTTTTCAGGAAAACTCTCTTCCAATGTGGAAGACCATATTGTGCATTTTAAAAAATTGCTTCATTGATGGTTCAGTTCTAGGTGAGTTAAACTAAGTGGTGGTGAGGGTATTTCAGATTTGCTCTGAAACAGAATTGTTTTGACACAACAAAGCGCAACCACAGAATTTTACTTTTAGGCTCTACATGCATATCTATGTAAACCTGTGCCATTTTTAGACCTACTATAGAACTGTCTTTTGCTTCTAACTCTTCTAATCAGTGTTTCTTTTGGGATGAGGAAACTCATTCTGTGGAATTCTGGAAACAGTGGTATGGAATAATTCAATCAAGTTAAACGAAAAAAAAAAAAAAATTAGCCATGGAATTATGCATAAATAAATAGAAATAGTGTTGTTAAACCAAATATTGTAAATACAATAAAACATTTGAATGGTTGATTTTTTAATTTTGCATTTCTCACATATAATTTAAAAAATATTTTTAGAATTTTTTTTGGTATTACTAAGGCACTTCCAGAATTTCACAGCTGTACTATAATGCATCATAGCATTATATCAATCTGGTTTATTACACTGTATTAAATGTTGTCCAGTGTATGTTCAACATATCCATTTTTGCAGTTCTTTCTTATTTCAAAATATTTTACACATATTGTATTTAAAAATTGACTAATATACATGTGCTATGCAACTACACATAATTCAATTGGAACACCAGGAATTATAAAATGTCTTTGGAAATTAGAGTCAGCTCAAACTGTTAAAGTGTGTTTTGTAATGGAGAACAGAGAAGCAGATTAGTATTTGAGCCTTTGGATCACATTACACTATGATGAGGAGTACATCTAAAAACAATTAAGACAGTGATGAATTTGAGAACACAGAGCTTAATTGAGGGGTACTTTTGTAAGAAACAGTGCTTAAAGAGCACTTCAAATTCACAGAAGAAATCCAAACAATTACAGATAGATGATGAAGATAAAACCATTTAAGATGGAACAGCTACACATACATTTGCATGTACATCCACATACTCATTCAGAAATAGGTAACAAATTCTTTTAGAGGAATTAGCAGGGAGCAGAGTCAAAATAGAAATCTGGTGGCAAGAAATACAGGGTCCAATGGGATTTAATCTGGTATTCCATCATAAAGAACAATTTAACTTCAGAAAGTGGCACTCAGAATCAATGGTTCCTGGCATAATTCCAAAACTGTTTGAAATTAGGTTATGCAGAAGTAGATAGGAGGCAACATTCCTGTAGGTGTAGGGATCCTACAATAGGGCAGAGGCGTGGCCAAGGAGTGATGAACACTATTAATTCAGAAGATGTTGTGTGAGATAGGGTTCTTATTCTGATTTTGTAGATATGGCTAGAATATTCCTGCTCCAAAATTTCATGTCGAAATAAAAACAGAGGCGAAACGCAATTTGAATTTCACAATTTCAGCATTAAAGTTTTAGATTACAGGCAAATACACAAATTAATGAAACCACAGTGTAGTCATTATAGAAAGAACGGCTAATATGAAACCAAAAATTGTAACAGTGTTTATGATTCATAAATGGAGTGTCACCTACCCCCTGTTAAAGACTGCCTGATTCTCTTGTAGTCATTCTAGACATAAGATGGGGTTTTCTTTCACTATCCATTTATTTTCATTTCTGGTTATGTTTTGTGTTTTTAACCACCACTTGTATGAATCTGCCAACTAATGAAGTCCTACAAGCTCCCCATCCTCTGGGAAATTGCCTTCTACAAGCTAATGTTTAGAATATTTTTTTATTCAGCACTAGCTAATTCCCCTGGAAAATTATTTAGTTCATCATTTGGCAAGTAAATGACATTTACATCATGTGTGGGGATTTTTTTTATATTTTCTATCTTTACTGTCTTTCTTTTTTTGGTGACCTCCTACTGCTTGAGAGCCCTGACACAGCTTCTTGAATCAGGAGATGCATGTACCACAAAATAGAAGATATTTAGCAATTAATTGATTATGAAGGGGCCTTAAATTACCTGGTTGCCTGAGGGAATACTGTATTCCGCAGAAAAATCACAAGCTGTTGTGCTTTGAAGATTTACAGGAAGAGAATGATATAAGAGATTTTGACTAAGGGACCAAGCATAGATATTTTTTGAATAATTGGATTTGTGCCATCCTATTGTGTTCAAATTTCAAAACTCAAGATAACATATGACTTCTGTCATTATCCTTTTATTGAAAACTACAGTATGTGGCTGTGAACACAAATCCTGCCAAGTAAACTCAGGAGAATTAGTTCACTGTACACTGGGATTCCAATTACTGTAGAAAAAAACCTGAACGAGAAGAAATCAAGCCACCAAAACACTACAAAATTTTAAAGTAAGGACTTTATCATGTGCTTTTTTATTTCATTGCTGGATTCCTTCATTCTTCTGTCTGCATTATGGGAGAATAAGAAGGAGCAATACAAGTTTCTGTAGCACCACTGCCTTTCACACAAGTATCTCCATGGATTTTGAAAGCACTGATTGATAAGTCTCACAATTTCTAAGGTGCTAGAACAAAGAACTTGTGCCCTGCGTGCCTTAGAAATTAATTACAGCCAATACAAGATTTAAGAATAGTGATAAGAAGCAAGGCTTGGTTTGAAGAATATTTGTTTAGTAGGGAGGTAGCTATTAATTGTATTTTAAACTTGACTACTGTTCTAAGGTCAATCAGCTCCCTGTGAATTTTGGACTGTTTTTGCAATGACTGGTAACCCTGGCTTACCAGTTGCTGGATAATTGAGAATATTTAAGAGACACTTGGAGTGAAATTTAAAACTGCTTTTAGTTCTTCGTCTTTTAACCAGCTACCTCACCAAACCAAGCTATAATTAATTATATTAATGCATAAGAGTGTAGAACTTTGTTGTTTTGAAATGTACTGAATTTTGAGAAGTGGTGTAAATGATGACATGTAGAATATGAATAGTATTATTAAATAATGAAGTAATAATAATATCTTAACATCTTATAAAATCTGTTTCTTTATAGTATAGACTACTGCATTATTCCCATTAAGAAGGATTTGTTTTGAATTTCAGATATCCAATAACACAATTTTACTGGCATAGTATAAGTTGAAGAATTTTTGGGGCTGAGCAGTGCAAAAGAAGATATTTTGTACTGTATCTTAAAGATTTAAAAACTCTTAGGTTTTTTCCAGTGGCACTGAGTTTCTGGATGTGCTTTCCCATGCTGAATCAGAAAGAAAATATTCTAGTTATCATATGTGCCATGAAGTTATGTAAATTTTTAACTTAATTTTTATTATTTATAACTTAATATTAATGTTGGTTCATTATTCACAGGTGCTTATCCTCCTAACAAAAGCAAAAGATACTTCTTACTGACAATTTAACAGAGATAGTAATTGCAGATTCCCATGCTCACCATTGCTATGGCTGAAATTCTCTGGGCAACCTATTCAAGTGCTTCACTACCCTCTGACTACAGAATTTCTTCCTAACACCTAACCTAAATCTCTCCTCTTTTAGTTTAAATCTGTTCCCCTTTGTCTCAACACTATCTGTTAGTTTAAAACCCACTATTATTACAAGCCCCCTTTAAGTACTAAAAGGGCAATGGCTGTCATCAAAATGGTGATGACAGTCATAATAATCTCAATAAACTTTTCAGCACACAGCTCAAACACAGAGCACTTTCAAAATAAATAGCTGATTAGGGTGACAGCCTTTAGAGAAAAGCAAGATCTACTTTTACAGTGCTTGTCATGATGGGATTAATCTATAAAGATTGAAAGACCTCAGTTTTTACAGAAAGTGACACAACTTTTCAGCAGCAATAATCTCAGTAATTCTTCTCCACAATCCAGCTCAATCACTTTCCATTTATGCAAGTGAGTGTGAGGGGGAATCTTCCAGAGAAAGAGGGTAAATAAAGTCATAAATCAAGACTTTCCCTCATGCAGAATCCTTCAAGTCATTCTGTCTTACCAGGGGATGGAAGAAAAAGAAAAAAAACCTCAAAATGCTAATACATTTAAATCTTGATTTTCAATTATTTCAGAGTGTTATTGCAGCAGAACCAGAGAACCAGAACCTGAGATCCATTCCAGATGACTTCATGGCTCCATATTTCCTTATTTTCTGAGGTTTCTATACTTTTTGCTCTACAATAAATATCAAACTTTTCTGATCAAGCACTAACTTGACAAATATCCTAAATAGTGTGTTAATCTTTAAAACACAACAAAAATTGCATTTGTGGAAAGGAAAAGCCAACACAGGACATACTGTCCAAGTCAGAAATTAGGTTCTAAGCATGCACAACTCTTATAATGACTTCAACAATAGGTACTGTTCTGATATGATTGCTGCAGTATATCAGATGCTTGCTTTTGATCAGCATGAGCAGATATTTAAAAAATGCTACAGTATGGCAGGGGCAAAGGCTACTCTCCAATGGCCTTTAAGAACATAGCTTGCAGATCTCCTAGTAAAATGTTATTGATTGATAGAGTCAGCATTATGTCATCTGGCAGGCACACCATTTAAAGAATGAAGTCATTAGCAGTCTGCTGAAGGATATATATACTTTGTATTGGTTATTAACAGGCAGAAAAAGTGTAGTTCTTACACTGTCAGTAAAAGAGTAACACATACAGCATTTGTAGACATATGTGCCAGCTGTTGTGTACAACCCATTCACAAGTGTTCCTGACAGTACAAGCCTACAGTTTCAATAGGAATCATGACTTTTCTTTAATCAATATATAAATACACAAATATAATTCCAGCTGGCATCATGATAAATTTTATATCTTACCATGTTCCTTTTCTGTTAAGGAAATAATAAAAGTGGAATTTTGAAGCACTAAAAATGCCATATACAGTAACTGCTCTGAAATTATAAGATAGGAGATATGGGCTTTTTAATCACACAGTAATTCAGGCATTTTTATCAAAAATAAAATCTTTTACTATAACATCCAGGATTACCTACTGATTTGTCACAACTTTATTCTGGGAAATAAGAAGAGGTTAAATGCTTCAGGCTGGAGTGAAAGAGAAAATAGAGGGATAAATTTCATTTTTCATGTTATGCTTAAAATGTTGTTTGGATCCTGAATACCCAGAGACTGAATAAAAAGTTAATAGATCTTTTCATGCAACTCCTCATGTTGTTACCTGTAGTGGTTTCACATTCACCTGCTCGCCTGCTCACACCAGGCGAGAGTGTAGTGTAGTGGTTTCATGAGAATAAGGATTAAGAGAAATGCAAAACAGGCCTAAACTTCAAAGANTTATTCTGGGAAATAAGAAGAGGTTAAATGCTTCAGGCTGGAGTGAAAGAGAAAATAGAGGGATAAATTTCATTTTTCATGTTATGCTTAAAATGTTGTTTGGATCCTGAATACCCAGAGACTGAATAAAAAGTTAATAGATCTTTTCATGCAACTCCTCATGTTGTTACCATATCTGCCAAGTGAAGTAGAACTTGGCAGAGTAAGCAAGCATCTATTATCTCCAGGGGAACCTGAGTGCTGTAAAAATTGTGACAATAGATGAAACTAGTTCTTTTAATGTCATGAAACTCTATTACTTTGGTTTTTTCTCTTTTAAATGAACAATATAGTGGTCCTGATCTGATAATCTGATACCATTTTTTTGACTCAGTTTAGATACTTTGTATTTTTTTTTTTTCCCTGTCTGGACACATGTCTAGTAGTCCTAGAAGACAATATTTGGAAACTACTCCTGGCACTAAAAAAGGAAATTCACTCCATCCATAAGTACATTTATGAATTCATATTCAGATACTTCTGTGATCATTAGAGAAAACTCAATCAATAGAATTTGTGTGACTGTTATCTGGTTGCTCTTCTTTAGTTAGTGCTGAGTGAAACATGGATTTACATTTTTAACTATATCAAGTTATCTCATTCTGCATTTGACACAAATGATGTGAAAACAGGCTGACAGACATAAATGGACTAAAATACGTATTTTGCACGGGGAGTAACTTTATTTTCTGGCTGACTTGCATCAGGAAAACGTTTTTTACATGTTCTGTGGCTTGTATAAAATGCACAGAGTAATGAGGCTCATCATTATCATGCTATTGTCATTTCAAAGCATTGAAATGCAAAAATTAGCATTATCATTAGTTCCACAAGTTTTTTCCACATAATGAAAACAATTAATCAGTATAAATTGAATTTTTCTACTGACTAGCAAGGAATGAATTCATAGAATCCTTGGAAGTAGTACTTGCACACATATTCTACCTTCTCCATTATGCATGTATGAAGATATTAGATGTCTGTTCTGGTGTCCAGGCATAGAAAATGAAGGGAAAATAGAGCTTATTCAAACTATTTTCTTACCCTAAGGCAGGATGAACTATATCTTCATCAGTCCAGATTAGAAAAAAATTATACATTTTTTTAGGATTGATTTACATAGCTCTGGAAAATCTTAGCTTCTCTGAGATTATGTGTTTCTGTGTTCCTTTTGTTAAACCTATTTGACTCTCCATGGGCTTGGAAGCAGTTTATCTACTTATTCTTGAAAGTTCATCATGTTAGTTCCTTATTCTTCACCCTAAGCTTAGCAGGCATCAGTCTTTCATCAATGCTGATGTCTTTCTAAGCCTCCAATCATTCATGTTTCTGTCCCCTGATTGCCTCCAGCCTATGCACAAAACTCAGTGTAGCTCTGGAAACCAGGCTCTTTAATGCGAGAGAAAAAGATTACTTCTTATGTTGCAAAGAGCATGAGATGTCCCTCCTGTGTAATACGACATTCCCGGGCTGCTATTTATCTTTCTGAGGTGTGGTGTGTTCTACATGAATTCTGCACTGTTTCCTTCTTACTTGTCCCTCCACTGTTTGGTCTGTCTTGGACTCTCTATTCTAGTCCTTTTTCCTAGTGGTCCCCAGGGCTTCATTTCATGTGCCACTTTCATAAATTTCCTTTTTTTCTACGGTTACAATTCTATTATTAGAAAAGTAATAGTAAAAAGAGATAATTCTCTTGCAGAACAACTCTTGATAGGGCCCTTCATTCTGACAGCGAACCACTAATAATGACTTTCCAAGTACAATTTTTCTACTGGTTTACACCCCTTTTATCTGCATCATGCTTTTCTAGCTTGTTTATCAGAATGTCACATCAAAAAATCTAGGAAAGGCAAGTTATGACATCTGCTGCTTTTCCTTTCTTTTTAGGGTCTCCTAACATGTCAGACAGAGTGATTAGAATGGTTGACATTGTGTGTTCACAATAAATCCATGATGACTTCTTCCCATCTCTGTTTCTCCATGTACTTAAGGGAGTTTATTCTGGTTTTATTATTGCAGTCTAGAAGTCTAAAAATATAAATACTTGGTTCTTACCTTTTAAAGAAGAGAAGTATGTTTCCACATTTATTTTCTAAAATTTCAAATATCCTTTAAAATTTCTCCAACTGCTAAAGGCAGTTGCTAAAGATTCCCACTTTATACCAGCTGTAAGACTGAGTACCTTACCTACTTAAGTGCTCTCTAAATTACTGCTTTCTTCTTCTTGCCTGTTCTTACTGCTTGGTATTAATTTTTTTTTTTTTTTTCATTTATGGGTGAGATCCTTATGAATAGAAATATAGTTGCATTATGCAAAGGCAGTCTCATCACAGTTGTTTTTCTCAGCTTTCATGTACTTATCAGCTTTTGTATTGTTACAAACTGGTTTAACACAGGAGACCAAAGGAAGCTAAACCTCCGTGAATAAAATTGATATGGCCCAGAAAGATTTGAAATAGACCCAAAACCATGATTAAAATCAAATGAGATTGGATGTTGGTGCCGAAAATTTTATATATTTTATTTAATAATGAAAGAGGCAAAGGGAAAGAAAGAGGGAAAAAAAAGAGAGAAAGAAAGAGAGAAAGAGAGAAAGAAAGAGAGAAAGAAAGAGAGAAAGAAACAGTTGTGCGTGGGGGATGGGGGGACAGATTGAGAGTGACAGGGTTTAGGTAGAAACATCACCTGTCCAAGAGTCTCAACAATATCTCCTTGCTTCCCTCCATCTGAGCTTCGAGGAGGTGAGGGTCCCCTGTCCTGCAGGAAAGAATAGAGTCCCATGGGTTAGTATAAGCTTTGGGCAGGCCTCCTGAGGGCACCAGGTTTGACACTGTCCCTTGCAACACTGAGGGTCTGGGGACTCCTTTTTGGGGGGCCTTTGATGGGCCATGTCACCCTTCTGCTGTGGATGTGGCTTTTCCCCAGGTGAAGGGGCCCCACAGCTGAGCTCCTCTGCACATAGGATGGGCATTCATTGCCTCTGACCAGAGGCTTTTTCACCACACAGCCAGAAGCTCTCCTCCTCCCCCTACCCTTTGGTGTGAAGGTCTGTGGGAGCCTGGCAGCCGACAGCCCTGGGGCTGTGGTCTGCACCCCAAAGGTGCTAAGCTTAATCCCTCTGTGAATGTGTTCTTTACTCCTCAGACCTGAGTTTATCTTATCTCCATTGGTGAGCAGTTCAGGGCCTCAGAAGGCCTATTCAGGGTGGAGTGGTCTTCTCTGCAGCTTTTGTAGTACAGTTTTGTTAAAATAGGAAAAGATCCTTCATAAAAATGTTTAAGCCGTAAATGATAACATTTCAGTCTCTGACACCTATTTATAGTCTCTTCTTCAAATGAATATGATTTACAGAGAATAAGAAACTACTTGTGTTTATAGAATAAGCTTATGAAGGCATTTAGTCACATAAAAATTGAATAGAATATTACTACTTACTTGAACTGTAGTAATTGTTTACGCAAGAGTTAAGACAGGTTTAAGATTTGCATCATCCACCTGTTATTGGGTGAATGATGTGTTTGTCTCAAGCTATTAAGTTTCTATTAGATATGAGCTGCTTATTGTTTTCCAGATAGTTTGATTTCTGTTTGAAGCGTAGTCTCTAGAGAAAAGATAGTCATGAATTTAAGGTGAGACATTCTCTAATCCAGTCTTTTCATATGCAACAAACTAATATTACATCCAATTCACGATTTTAAATAGGTTAAAATGTTTTCTGAGAGACTCATATAAAAACAGAAACCACACAGTTACATCCCAGATCACATTATCAAACTGTATCCTGAGTTTATATAAAGCAAAGCACAGTGTTTACAGACTACAGTATTATAGAAAGGTAGTCTGGTGTCATACTAGAGGCAATGTGATTTTAAAAAATGCATTGAGGTAATAATTTACTATTGTGTATGAGTCTGAGAAAGTGAGAGCTATGAGTTCTTTATATATTTAGAAGTATGGGAAATTGATTTCCATCTTGAAGCTGTAAGAATAAATGATATTTCATCTGAAGATATAAAACAAGGAATCATTTCATCAAAAGTTAAAATATTCATCTAAGTCTGGACCAAAGGAGAATCACGAGGTCTTTTAATCCATGATTGTGGGAGAATTGTTTGAACCCTGGTTACAGAGGCAAATGTTGGTGTCTATTGTATACTAATCTAAGATTTATCTATTTTTAGAATTATCTATCATTTACAAATATCTTTTTAATCATTTTTGCAGCAACAGTCTCTCTGAAAATAGTAGATATGTATACCTCTGGGATATTTGAGTACTAAGGCTTAATCTCAAGTACATTATGTTCATCTAAGCTATGAGCTGAGTGAAATTCACAGATTCAAATGGTAAATTCCACTTCAAGAATAAACAAGGATTTCCCCCCCTGCCCCTGCTCTGATTCATGTCTTTTTCTTTTCCTTCAGAGCAGCTACTATGCCATATACACAGGCTTCACTGGAATGATGTCAAGCGAGTTAGACATAGCTGAAACTGCTGGTTGAAAGCATGATACAGGTTCAGAATCATATGGAGTTCCAGAGTTTTGGAGTTAAAGCAGTTTATTATCAGCTCATGCTGCAATAATACTTGAATTTATGATATATTTCAGGCAGGAGTTAACTTAATCCCATGCACATTGCTGACCAGATCTGATAGTCTATTCAGAGGTGTAAACCAGTGCATGGCACTGAAAGATGACAGATTTACAGATATACATCACTTCTAATTTTTTTACTTAAGTGTTCTATTCTCCTGTGAATTCTTATCTAAGTAAGGGTGACAAAATATTTTTTTCTCCCTAAATTGTTCTAGAGTGCTGTTCAGTGAAGGCCTGGCAGTTTACTTGTTCCAGTCATTTTGCACCTCGCCTTATTTAGTTGGTTGATACAAATGCATCCTTCAGACCTTAATCCTAGAGACATTCATTCAGCTGCATTTGGTAATGACAAGTGTTGATAATGAAACCACATATAATAATTATAAATTAGGTATATGGAGAATATAAGTGCTATGAAAATAAATTTATAATAATGTAATTGACAGCAGAAGGGAAATCTAATCCTTTAAAAATTGTTTTATTAAACCTGAAAACAACAAGAAATCTTCAAATTGGCATATGATTGTGTCTGTAAACTGTAAATTTCTGTCCTATCTAAATATATGAGAGCTACAGAGTCTTGTATGTTAGAAATGGTCTTCAAAGTTCATGTAGCCCAAAGCAGTTGGACTGCAAAACAGTTAGAGCAGGCTCATGGCTTTGAATTTATTTTACCTATCAAGTTAACCCACTGGCAGTTTACTTATTCCTCCTATTTTGCACCTAGCTTAGACATTGTGGGGAGGTTTGAAAGGAAAAGGAAGTATGAGAATTTCAGTGGAGAAAATTTTGAAAATTAGGCGTTTTTATTACATTTTCTGTCTTAGAGTGTTTTTCTCTAATTTAGTAATTAGGGATACCTGCACACTCCCCCCCTTGTTTTTCCCTGACCCATTCCTGAATGTCTCATTAACTGTTTGCTTGTCATGAAATCTAAAATAAACTGCTTCAGTCCTGGTTTGATTAAAAACACAATGGTTGAGCATCTTTTCCTGTGACAGGTGGCAATCAGTGCTTTTTTGTATGCTTGTGCAGATACCTGTGTACAATTCCACTTGCTGCAAAGGCAGAACAGGTGCAGGAACATGTGGTGGTGATAGTGGCCACAAGATGTGTGACTTTTTTTGGGGGATGCTCTGGTGAGGCTTTCATTTCATGAGATCTGGTGGAGTGTGCCTCACCCCAAAGAGGCAGGCCCCTGAATACAATTGCTATTAGCAGTTTTCTGGTAACTCGTGTAGAAATTAATAGCGAAGACCAAAGCTCAGTTGGCTTTGATTATCTTGGGGGCATTTTCCAACCTGAATCATTCTATGATTCTATGATCTTTCTGGACCCTGAGGTGAGACTGACTGGCCTGTAGTTCCCCAGGTCTTCTTTGCTTCTATTTTTTAAAATGGACATGATATTTCCCCTTTTCCAGTCAGTGGGAGCCTCACTGGGCTGCCATGACTTTTCAGTATGATGGGTAGTGGCTTAGCTACTTCATCTGCCAGTTTCGTCAGGATCCATGGCTGTACATCTCATCAGGTCCCATGTACTAGTTCACCTTTATGTTCCTTAAATTGTCTCAAACCTGTACTCCTCCTATGGCAGGAGGTTCTTCATTTTTCTGGTCCCTGCCTTTGTCTTCTGAGACTTGGGAAGTGTGGCTGGAACACTTGCTGGTGAAGACTGATGTGAAAATGTTCTTGAGTACCTCAGCCTTTTCCATGTCCTGGCAAACAGGTCTCCCGTTTTCTTTTGGAGAGTGCCCACATTGTCCCTAGTCTTCCTTTTAATCACTGAGGTACCTATAAAAGTTTTTCTTGTCAGCTTTGACATCCCCAGTCAGATTTCACTCTACCAGGGCTTCATCTTTCCTGACCCTGGCTGCTCAGACAAGTTGAATGTGTGTTGGTAGCATGCTCTTGCAGCCAAGGAGACCAAATACACCCTGGGCTGTGTTGGAGAGTATAGTTAGCAGGATCAAGGACATGTTCCCAACCCTCTATTTGGTACTTGCAAGACCTTATCTGGAGTACGGCATTCAGTTTTTGGGCTTCCTGGTGCAAGAAGGATATTGATGTTTTGGACAAAGTCCAGGAACCGTCACCAAGGTGGCTGAGGGCTTGAGCACAGGGCATATGGTGTGAGTTGGGGAACTGGATTTGTTCAGTATCAATAAAAGAAGGCTCACAGTAGACTTTTTTGCTGCCTATTGCTATCTCACTGGAGAATACAGAGGAGCTGGAGCCAGACTCCTCCCAGAGGTGCACAGTGATAGGACAAAAAGCAATGGATATAAGTGGGATCATAGAAAATTCTAATTAAATGCTAGGATATAGTTGGTTGGAGCATGGTGTTAACACCCAGGTCGCAGGTTTGATCCCCATATGGGCCAGTCACTGAAGAGTTGGAATTGATGATCCTTGTGGGTCTCTTCCAACTCAGAATATTGTGTGATATTTATCTTTTTTATTATAATGATGTTGTAAAATTTGTATCATATGTCCACACTTGATTGGCCATGGCTGTGAGTAACCTGGTCTGCTGTAGACTTGCTTTGACCAGAGAATTGGCACAGTTAACTTCTGGATCAGATTGCAGTCTTAAATCATTCTATCACTCTCTGTAACTTGTACACTGGGTGGGAGAGGGAAAACTTAGGAATGGCAATCCAAACAATGTAAGTAAAAAAACACTAGATGAAGGCATAGCATGATGAATTCTTTTTTCTTTTAGCAGCAAAATTTTCAAAATATTTATTGCAGAAATTTTTGAAATAAATATCTGATGTCTGAGGTCTTATTGGGGGTAAATTAGAGAAATTTCAATTTACCATTACTTTTCTAAGTTTCTTTGGTTTTTCTTGACTCTAATTGAATGAATAATCTCAGTGGCTGTATTCTCCAGTTCTGTTTTCTTGCCTTTGTTTGTTCTTTCTTTAAAATATATAAAAAATCCTTGTTGTTTTAATACACAAAAGTTTTAGACCATCTGAAGAAAAAGTCAAGAACGCTTATAATGCCATTGATTATCTGTGCTTAATGCTGTACTTTATTTAGCAAAGAATAGAATGACTCAATAATGGGTCATAAGTTCCAAGCTAATTGATCTTCTTTCATCTAATGAGATTGCTTCAAACAATAATTATTTCTAGATGTACTTTGGAGATACAAGTGGAAACATTGACCCGTATATCTTACATCATCACAGACCATTAGCAAAGTTGCTAAAAAAACCAGTCAACAAAAACCAACACCAAAATAAAACAAACTTTAGCCATTCCATGGCACAAAGAAAGTAACAGGAAATAAATAATTATTCTTAATGCTACATAGTACTGCTGTGGAACAGACCAGTCAAGCAGAAATGTTTATTTTAAAACAAAACTTTCTGTCCTGAAAACCACAGGCAGTTTTACACGTATAAATTACCTCTCCACTGATGAGTATCAGAGTCACACTTTACTTGAGACTCTAAATCCATGTCACTGTTCTAAAATGTATTTGTGAAGAAAGTTTCATTTGTAATGTAGTGAAAGAGCTTTAGGGATTGCTTTTAAATTACTTTGATTAACCTCAACAAGAGCTTAAAATACATCAGAGTTGGAACTTTTCAAGAAGATGTAAGATTTCCATAAATGAATCAAAGGAGGAAAGAATCAAAAAAAAAAAAACCACAGCAGCTATGAGGTGATTGTATAAATTGACTACAAACCAATAATTAATGTAATTATTGTCTCTTACAAAATTCTAACAAAATTACAATAATAAACTTTAAAAGTATTCTAAATAAAAGGTTCCATTATAAAAAACATATATAACTATATAAATACATATATATATGTGTGTGTATATGTAAATATGATTTTTTTTGTGTATATAATTTCTGAACTTTTGATGTGACTTCAAAAAGTTAAAATTTAGCAAAGGAATTAATGAAGGCACATTGATGAACATTAAGTTCATTGAATGTCAAATTGTGTTATTTCCCAAATGTTAAAATAGTACTTAATAGCCTTTGATGCAGCAAAATAAAATAGATGTTTTCTTTGATATGCATGTGCAGAACAAAGATGGCTTTGAAGTCTGTTTTTCTGTATTCCTTTAGCAGCAAAAAACTGACATATGATCATAAACTTAGGTTATTTGAAAGTATGAAAGCACATGAGACTTAAAAGGAAAAGTAGGACAATTTTCTTGACAGAAAAGTAATGCTACCGTTAGTGTCAGTGATGTTAATTGACTGTACTTGAACTTTCCCAAGGCTTTAGGTGATCAATTTGTTTAAACTAAAGGGATACTATTGTGAATAGACTTTATAAACCATAAATGATGTGGAGAAATAAAAAATGCAACTGGAAAAGTGAATGATTTAAAAGTGACTTCTCATTCATTTTGTGTACAGCTACTCTTTGACAGTAGATTTTTGAGAATACAGGCCTCCAATGGATAGCAAAATGTAGGTATGTCCCTTTGCAAATTCTGAATAGGGATGCAGAATCTGATACATTGCCTTCCTTTGATTAGCTTTTTATGAAGTCTGTAAACAGGTATTTGAAAGGAAATTTGTTCTGCACAAAGACTAAACTAAACTGAATCTCCCTACTGCTTTGTAATATGTAGATATGACCCTAGAACTTTCTGTTCAATATTTCTGTGCCTGTACTTCAGATTTGGTAATGAAACACATTTTTGTTTCAAATGCCCTTGGCTAAACTTTCTGTCTACCAGTCAAATGGCTCCTCAGATTCTGTGCCTCTCCAAATTTGCTGTAAATCAACAATTTCTCAACAATTTTTATGACTGATGAATATATGAGATCTCTTCTACTTTTCTTATGTCTCTATATCCAGTCTAAAATTAGCTTTCTTTGGAGAACCTTTGCAGTTCTTGTTCTCCTTTTCAGTAACATTAATTATATGCTTATCTTGTTGTTCTCAACCAAGTCATTCTACAATAGAATAAAAGAAATAGAATATCTCAAATTCAGGCTGTACTAACCTGAAGATTTTCTCTTATTTCCTCTAAGTATTGGCAAAATATGATTACTTTTTCTGTCTCCTAGAATCTTCCTCAACACTTTAAGTTTTGCTATGGAACTGGTGGTTCACAGATTACTTCAACCAGTTGTAGTCTCTCAGACTACTTCTGTGATGTCTTTGGCAGCAGAGCTGAACACCTGACAAAGTTTTCAGACTTCCTCCCTTCTGCCATTGTTCTTTTTTCTCTCTGCCCTTTCCTGACTTTCCATAACCTCCCACCACTCCTGCTGTCTCTGTCCCCTATAAACAAAGTCCATAGGCTCAAAGTAGCCTCTTTCCTATCTAATAGGTGTGGAAATTGTTCCCAGTCGTAATTCCCAATGACATCATTCAGGGTCTGAGACCTGAGTATTCAGTAACTGTCTTGAAAGAGGTTTCCTAGAGCAGCCCCAGTTTAGAATTCATGGAGAAGGAAAAATATTCTGGCTCTCTTCACTAGCATCTGCTTCATGAATACTTTCCTAGACTTCTGAATTATCTGTCAGGACAAAAATATGCATGTTAGCCTGTGTATGACTGTGTATATCTGTTGTTTTTGAATACTGAAGCAGGAAGGGAACGCAGAAAAGAAAGGGGAAAAGAAAATGAAAGGAAAAGAAAAAAAAGATGCCAAAAAGCATATTCAGTAGTCTTTAATATTTTAAAACCTTTCATTTCTTCTGAAAGGATGATGTCAATGGAAAGCTAGCTGTGGTAACAAATGGTACTGGAAAATAAATGAGAGAAGCATTATCAGCTATATATCCTGACCTATGTAGTGTATGTCAAGGTAGTAGTAGACTGCTGTTTTAAGGTATCTAGGTCTGCCTGGGACTCTCTAAAGTATCCTAGACATTTGTACATATTACCTTGAAAGTATTTGTCAGACACCTAACAAAACAGTGATTATTTACAACTGGAAAACTCAGAAAGACATTTATTATTCTTCTAGTCTTGGTGTAATGGTGGATTCACCATCTCTGGATGTGTTCAAGAAAAGACTGGATGTGGAACTCAGTGCCATGGTTTAGTTGAGGTATTAGGGTTGGGTTAGACTCGATGATCTTGGAGGTCTCTTCCAACCTAGTGATTCTGTGATTCTGCAACCACTTCCTGAAATTATTTTAAATTAGTCTTGATTATTGAGCATTTGAATTTTCCTATTGGAAGAAAGAAGGACACAGTTACAGTTAAATGAAAGAGTAGAAGGCTGGATCAAGTCCAGAAAATAAGCATGACGTGGCATTTGAAGTATGTCTGCCATTGAATGAGAACTTGTCCATGAAAATGAAAGTTACATGTACAAGGAAGGAAGCAAATAAAGTTTTGCGGTCATAGTTCCTATCCTAGTAAAATATCTCTGCAATAAAAACATGTTGGCAGGAGACTCAGGTTTACATTTCATTTCAAACTATTAAAAAATTACTTTGACTTAAAGTAAAAGAGCTGAATGAGATGAAAAGTTAAATAAGAAGATTATGTTATCTTGAATTCTCAATGGAAGCTATTGTCCTACATAATTTATAGCAAGTTTTTCTTTGATCTTTTATGTTTACAGAGGGTATTACTAGTGAATACAAATTTTAAAGCTAAAATATTCCCATTAATTCTACAATTTATACTTAAAGTAATTATTTGGATTTAGTTTATATGGAGTGAGTGAATGCTGTAGTGACAAATCATTCATTAAAAAATAAATCTATGCTTCTACATGTACTTACAAAATGTGCCTACAGTGTTTCCATCTCAGTATCTAGATCATATTCTGTAGTTTTGATAAACTTGCAGAAAACTGAAAATTAGTCACTATTTTAAGCTTACAAATTACCTGATTCTTGCTCCATCTGCTATTTAGGTTTCTAGGTTTTCTAAGTCTGATTTAATGGGCTTACACATTTGTTGGCTTTTTTAAAAATTCCCAGAGCAGTATGCCAGGAGAACAATGAAGCTAGCAGGTGAAAATATTTAGTTGCATTTGATAACTGAAGGAAAAAAAAAATCTTAAAAGAACTAAATACTTAGGCTGAGACTTGGCATATTGGCAAGAAAATTGATAAAGTCATTCCACTCCATCACTGAGAAGCACAGATTGGTAAATTCTATGAAGTACTTATTCTTACAGGCATGTCTGGAAATTTCTCATTCCTCATAGGTAGTTACCAGTCATAGGAAAGTCACTGTATCCGATTAATTAATTTACATCAGAATGATAACATAAAACTAAAAGATAACTTTGCATGTATAAAAGACTGGAATCTTAAAAAAATTGGGTGACGATTGTCTGTGCCTTTATTTCAAAGAAAAAAAAACCTAAACAATCTTAATGACCCTGTCTGTTTTCTAGTTAGTGCAGACTTTTGGTGATTGCTTTTACTCTGATGTCTGGCATGGATCTTGTCAAGCAGGAAGTGTCTAATTTTAAAGGTTCCATTAAAGAAACTGGAACAGAAGGAAAACTAAGTCTTAAGATTCTTTCCCTTTTACTCCTTAGTACAGCAGAGTGTTCCAAGTCTAGTTGTGCTTAGAGAATTAAATATATGGTCTGAGGTGTCATTAGCTCGTCAGGCTATAACTAATCCACCCTTATGTTGCTCGTCCAGATCCACCTGAGCCTCTTCAATCTTAGCAGTGTGTTGCACCAGTTGGTTTTTCGATGCTCTTCAGTGGCCCAACTCTTGGATATGTAGGCATCTACATGATAATCTACAAGGTTCTCTCCACCCAGGCAGTAAAATCATGCCACAATTCAACAGCCCAGATGGCTTTACCCCTGTGCTGCCAGTTTCTCTGCTTCCATTGCTGTAGCCACACCCACAGGGCGTTTGCCTCCATCCATGAGTCAGTATAGAAGTAAAGTATTAGCCATTCTTCTCATTCAGGTACTGTAGAATGTAAGGCCAAGTGGATAGTTTTCTCCTCTGCAAATTGACTCAATTAACCTTCTCTTTCAGCAGGTTCTGTGACTTGTTGTGGGGGACTTCATAGAGCAGCATTCCTCTTTCAATTATTTTCCTATGTTACTAGAATCCATCAGTGAAAAGGACATATTGTTTATCTTTTTCTGGTAGATCTTTATACAGTGTGTCCTTCTCTGGCAATATTCTGAAACCTTAGCCTTCTCTCCATTCAATCTATGATCACTTCCAAAAATCCTGTGTGACTTGGGTTTTCTATTTGACTCCATTTTGAGTTCAGTGTGACCCACTTACTCCATGTAGCATGAGTTGCATAACGTATAGAGGAGATCCTCTCACTGAACATCCAGGTCAGCACCAGCAAATGGGATGCCAGGAGAAGCTGTGCTTCAGTACCAATCACTTCCAAAGGAGCTTGAACCCCTTCATAAGTTGCCAGTATCTCTTTTTCTCCTGAAGTATGGTGGGCTTCAGATGCCCTGTACGCCAGACATCAAAAATCTGGATGTTGACCTCTAGTCTTTTCTGATGCTTTCTGCCAGAGCCTCCAAGCAAGGCCATTCTCCCCAGCTGCAGTGTAGGGCATATGTTTGAATCTCTTGCTCTGTCCAGAGTGGTCCAAGAGCTACTCAATGGACTATCTCTCCTGTTTGACTTCCCAACGGCTTGTCATGACTCAGCACCTTATTTGAAATAATTCCTCTGGGTGGCTTGGTGGAGAGGGCTGACAATCAGGCTGTAATTTGGAATGTGCATTCTCCAAAACCCCACAATGTGTAAGAAATATAAAAAAAATTACAATGTATCATTTTTTCCTAATTAGTACAGATGTTGCTGTTATTTTGTTGTTCACAACCATTGGGATCTGACAATTTTTATCTTACTATTTCATTCCTAAAAGCTGAGTGACTTGTTCAAGTCCCTTGACCTTACTTCATTTTATGGCAAAACTGGCTTTCAGAAGGATTTGGACTATTTTCTTCCCTTTCTCTAAAACTTCTGCTGTATTGTCACACACAGTGATATCATCAATATAGCTTCACACTGTTCCAGTGCAGTCTGGATCAGTCCATGGTTGACGGTAGGGTTGTGCTTTTACCCCTGGAGAGACAGTGCCAGGTCTTCTGAATTTCCCTCCAAATGGAAGCAAACTGTGTCCTGCTGCTGCCCAAGGAGTGGAGAAAAACTCATTAGCAATATTGCTCGTGGCTTACTGCTCACCTTCCTTTGACTGCAGCTTGTATTTAACTTCCAGCATGTCCAATACAGCAGGGCTCGGGGTGGTGTGACTCCATCCAGGCCACGGTTAGTCTGCTGTTAGTCTCCACTCTCCACTGGGCTTTTGGGACTGCTAAAAGGTGAGCCAGTCTTGCTGATCACTCCTTAAATCTCCAGTTCAGGAATCATCTTATGGATGAGAATCAGGGAGTCTCGGTGTGCTAGTGCTGTCAGGGCTCCATTGTGGTAGTGACCGGCCGCTGTTCCTCAACCTTCGGCACCCCCACGACAGAAGGGTCCTTTGGGAGGACTGATACTGGCATGGCTTGGTCCTTTGGTTCAGCTGCAGTGCCTCTCACTGGGGTTTGTGTAGGCACAGTGCCTATCACTGAGGCTGGGATAACCTGCTTCCTGCCACCAGGGCTGGAATGGCCACATGTTGTTCTGTCATTGTATTCAGAGACCTTCCCTTCCCCTGGAGGTCACTTAATAGAATGAGACTCAGTAGGCCTGGGCCAGGCCTTAGCACATTGCAGTGATTTGTGACTGGATTTGCAAGTGGGCAGTGTATTTTTCCAAATATTTAAATAGTTCTTCAGATTCTGCACTTATTCAGGGGTGTAATTCCAAAAGGCTGGAGCTGACCACTGTCCTAGGCTCTTGCCCATACCACCCCACACACCCTGCCTCTAATAGCTATCCAGCCTCAGGGTAGATCTCTGGGTGGTATTTTTATATAGTCATTTAACCTTAAAACAGACCAGCAACACATTCAGGAGACATAGAAATAGGAACATGATAGTTTGAAAATCCCACAGATATTCAAAATTCTCAAGAACTATTTTAATTTTGGAGGAGAAGGAGAAGATGGATAAGGTACCATCCCTGTAGATCAGCTCTCTGAGGAGAAAAGGTAAAAGGTGTAATTAGTAATAGTTCCCAATAGATGGCTCCTGAAGTACAGAGTTGATGGCAATACTGAGTACAAATACCAGATTAGTGTCACGACCAACAGTTTTATCATATCATAAGTCAGTGTTACAAAGTACAACGTGATAACCTAAACCCAGCCCCCAGAGGTGATAAACAATGCAACAGGGAACACATACTGCAAACGTGCTCCATGACAGACTAAGAACACGTGCAACAGCTATGAGAGCAAATATATCAACATTGTTACCAGTGACTATTAAACTAACATAATTAATGCATATAACAAATTTGTTTTAATACACCCTAGTCAGCTCTGTTGTTATCTCAAACCTTCAAACCCTATGTTGGGTCCCAAAAAGGACATAGTTTAATGTGACAGGCAGTTAACACCACACGAACACTTGCTCACCACTCTCTGGCTCATAGGGATAAGGGAGAGAATTGTGGGGGGAAAAAAAAGAAAAATTCATGGGTTGACATATGGAAAAATTAATAGGACAGAAAAGGAAGAGAAAATAATAATAATAATAACAACAATAATAATAACAACAACAATAATAATAACAACAACAAAACAACAACAATCATAATAGAATTCAAATACACAAAAAAATTTATGCACAATGGAGTTTCTCCCCACCCACCAACAGACCTCTAGCCAGTTCTGGAGCAGCAGCTCCCAGCCAGTTTTCCTCCTAGTTTAAATACTGAGCATGACACCATATGGTAAAGAATATCCCTTTGGCCAGTTTACTGCAGCTGTCCCGACTGTGTCTGCTCCCTGCTTCTTGTGTCCTCCAGCCAACTTACTGGTAGGGTTGTGTGAGACACTGAGAAGTCTTTGACTTAGTGTAAACAGTGCTGAGCAAAAACTGAGACATTAGTGTGTTTTCAACATTATTCTCACCCTAAATCCAAAATACAATATTGCAGAAAATCAACTTTATCCCAGCTGAAACCCAGACACAGTACAACAGAGCTAAACTCAGTAAACAGTGCCAAAATAGAACTGTTTAACTCCAGTGGATTTAGATGACACCCACACAGTGACATGTGACTTCTTCACATCTTCTGAAAATATGTCAGATCAGGCCCAATTCAGCACAGACAGATTCCCTGTTCTCCAGTCCCATCACAAGCTGGAGTCCATGCAGAGGTTCCCCAGAGAATGCTCCATTTTGAGTTGACACAGTAGAGTCCCAAAGGTATCTATTAAATGACAAGGTTTGTGCTTCAGGCTAAAGACCCTGGAAATACTTTTAACATTGTATCAAAAATTGAGTTAATTATGTCAGCATTCAATAAATTTGCTTAAAAAGTATTCTAGCATAATTTGAATATTTTCTAACCTGGCTGGCTACACAGATTGTATTTTTTAGTCAGCTGAATACGCTTCAACTCAAGAAATTTTTTTACTCTTTGCTAAAAGTGTTATATTTTCCAACTCACAACTGTAACATGGTGCTCAGTATCAAATGTCTGTTTGTGGAGTTATAAATGTAATGAATGTTTACTTACACTGTGACAGTAATGCCAAAATGAAGCATTCTTGTGCTTTTGGTCTAGAAACTCCAGAAGGGGAAAAAAGCAATAATCAGAGAATAGGAACAGGGCTGCCTATTTTAAATGCCTGGAAGTTGTCTAGCAATAGTCCCCACATTATGTGGGAGAGGTATGGCATAATGCCCGTGCCAGAACTTTGGTCCTGTTTTCACTTCTGATAATGTGTTCAGGGAGAAGAAATTACTTAAATAAATTGTTTTCAATCAAATTATTGCCTGACAAGTTGCAGCTGCCTGATTTGTACCATCTAGTCTTCATAGCTCCCCAAAAGCAATGAACCTGTTAACTGTAGTGAGCTTTAAGAGATCAGGGCCAATCCTGATTTTAAGGAGTAGAAGAAAAAGGGGCTTTTTTACTTTTCTTTTTAAGCCATAATATCAAGAGAAGGGGTATGAAAAGCCACCATTTGCATGTAAGAAAGCCAAGGAACAAATTTTCATGTAAGGACATTTTTCTCTTGCACCCAAAAATCTAAAGCTGGAAACTAAGCCATGTGTGGCCTCATAAGTGCTGAGCAGAGGAGAGTAATCACTTCTCTCAATGTACAGGCTAAGATTTAATTATTGGAGCCCAATATACAATTATATTCCATCACTGCAGCAGTGCATATTTATTTATTTACCCTGAGAAGTCCCAGGTCCTTTTTTGTGGATATATATGGGTTAAAAGAGACAGTTATGTAAGATTCTTGGTAACATCTTTGTAAATCTAAATAACTATGGAGTGCCTGTCCTGTATCTGAAGAAGTAATGTCAAAACTCTTATGCAAAATAGAAGTGTTCATCACAAAACAGCATTGCTGCTTTTCTCTTCTTTTCACTGTTGTGAACTAGGGTGTCTTCTGCAGGAGCTGACAATTCATGCAGGCCTGGAGGACAGGATGCTGTCATTAAGAGCCAGGGATTTCTCAAGGTTTCCTGCAGTTTGGCCAAGAAATTTTCTGGTTGCTGGGACTTCTTCCTGATGGGCTTTCAGGGTTTCTTTGGTCTTCAGGGGTTTTATGAATGTGCCTGAGAGAGTTCTGAGCACCTTCTGGCTATTACATGTTTGCCAGGGAATTTATGGCAGAAATTGTTCTTCTAAAGATTTTATAGAAGCATTTTTAGAGTCTCAGGTAAGAAGCTTCTCACTATTGTTTTAAAGGAGACAATGTTGTAGTAAGATCCAACCAATCTATTTAAAAAAAAAAAACAAAAACAAACAACCAAGGTTAGGAAGTAGTTAGAATATACCATGTTTTATATGACAGCTTCTAAAAACTGCTAAATAATCATATTCCTTGAACTGTAATCACAAATAATATTCAGTATAACAATATTAACACTACACAATTAGGTTTTTTTTCATTTTGCACAAGTATTTCAGATTTACATTAGATACAAAGCACTCAGGATAAAAAAAAAATAAGAAGTTGAAACATTAATTTTATATACATATAAATGGCATGTAAATTTAAGGAATTAGCAGACATCCAAGCCTACCTCCCACTCTGCTCACTGCAGCAGCTGTATGAGTCAACTCCACATACTATTAGAAGTCCTTTACATCAGTGTTTCTTTAAGGATCCCTGAGACTGCAAGCTAAAAGAAGACCATAGACTGATTGAATCTTTATCCATCAGCAAAAATATCTTAACAGGAACTAAAATATCAGATCAGAAGTGAGACATGTAAGAGCTGAAGGAACAAAAATTACTGAGGTCAAAGGAGCTAGCACTTGCAAAATCAGGTTGTGTAAGTGATCGTTTTCACAGAGTGAATCAGATTTTGAGACAATCTGATCTCTCATAGTTAGGGATCGTGATGGATTTGCAAGACTCCATCTCTGCTAAACTTTACTTCCAGGAAAATTGGACACTTCAGGCTTTGCAAAAACAGTTGAGAGAAACTACTTTGCAGTAGTACTTTGTCCAGGACAGCAGAGTTCCTGGGTGGGTAGAAATTTATTGAGAGCACAGCATTGTGAAGAGTAGCTTAATGAAAGCACAAATGCGACCTCTCTGAGAAGAACAGATTTTAAAAGGACTTTTTTGCCTTTCTTCACCAGAAGAAGAATCAGCCAATCAATTAACTAGAAACTGTGTATCTGATTGAAATTCTGTGTTGAGTCTCTTCAATAATTCCTTCAAACAATGAAAAGCAGGTTAGAGCTGGTGAGTGGAAAAACAATCCCTTGATGTCAATTGTTTCTCTTGAATAGATAAGCTTGACTTTTCTAAGGGAAAGGAAAGAGAAGGTAAATTCAGGTTTAAAAGTAAGTAGACTGTGGCACATTGCTAGCTTTTCTAATGATGTGTGACTTAAATAAAATCAGTATTTTAATACACTTATGATATTGCTTTGTTAATAGATAACTATCTTCCTAGATAGTTTGAAATCCAGATATTTATTTGATTGAAATTACACCTTTAACTTTAATCAATCTGCTCTGCTATACTGTAAATAGTATATTATTATGAATTTATTGTTATAATTATGTTTTTTTGAAGGCATCATTTTCTGTCACAAAGTAAGCCTTGCAGGTAGCTTAATTTCACTTGAACTATCAAAATGTGTAGCTAATAGCAGCCAGTCCAGGTTCCAAAATTACATCTGGTTACTATGATTACTCATTAACAAAGTTTATATATATGCAGAAGTAGAAACCTACAAAAAATAATTCAAAAATTTTCCCATCACTTTCAATTTATTTTAAAAGCAGTTTTTTATTTTTGCTGTTATTAAGATGCTTATCCTAAAAGTATTTATTGGCTTTGAAAATGTGCACATTAATTTTGAACATTTTGATTTTCAATCACTGGGTTTGAACTCTTTTTTTGGTAGCATGACTAATTAGGGCAAAATTAAAACAAATTTGCATTTCTGAGTGAAATAAAATAATTAAGGCTGACTCAGCCTGTTTTTTCTGTTTCTTTCTCCTTCATTATACCACAAACCAAAGTAGCATCTCAAATTTATTTTCCAAATAATTCAGCTACCCCACAAAATTATATCTCATTTTACTTTCATTTCAACAAGGAACCATATTATTCGTTGGTTTTTTTCTCCTTGAAATCGTGCTAGATAATAATTACACAGTGACATAATGCCCTGTGTCTAGCCGTTTTAAAAGGAAGGAAAAATTGTGGTGGATACTGTTTAAAACAATATTCTCTAAATAACAAATTTTAAACCCTGCAATAGAAGATGTAGAAAACTGGGTTAGTTTCTTAATGTCCATTCAATAATTTATTAATAGGGTGTTACTAACTTAGTTAAAGATGGAAATTGCTTTGGAAGTTACAACTTCAACACACCTTTCTAAATTAATCGGTAAGCATCAATGCCCTAACACTTGATAATCTGTAATTTATTATTGGGCTTTTTAGTCATGTATGCTATGTAATATCTGCTGCCTGGAGGCTCTTCTAGATATGCACGTTTTCTACCTTCCCTTTACTCCCATTAATCAGATACCCAAAGTTTCTTATAGAATTTGTGGCAAGTCTAGCTATATGAGATTATTGGATTAGTTTTGATCTGGGTTTTTGTGTTGTTTTTTGTAATGTGTGCCTTTCTCTGTCCCATTTGTCATTCAATAGAAATTAACTAAGATTTTGTATTTGACTTGGTCATACAATAAGACTAAATTAATCATGTAATATTGTAATAGCAAATTTTAATTAATCCCTTAGACATTTGAAATTTTATTTCTTCAAATAAAGGAAGTGCTCTTTTTTTTCTGTCTAGGAGTATGGTTCATCCTTGAAAAACAGACTAAGAGTTATGAACCTAAGAGAGTGTTTTGCATATCCAAATTTATGGTTCAGCATTCATTTTCAGCAGTGACAGCTTCAAAATATGTTTCAGTTCTGAAGAACTCTTTGTAACAAAAATTAAAGCAAAATCCTCATTTTTAATTGCAGCAATTAGCAGTTAAAATGTGAACGAAATCCAAACTTTCTTAACATTAGCATTTCTAATTATCTAATGTCCCATTTTCACTGAGGGTTTTGTAGCAATTTAATTGCTTCATAATAACTTGTGATCTAAATTTGCAGAATGATTTTTCTTTACTTCTTTGATTTACTTACATAATTTTGCATAATGAAGGTTAGGGTTCATGTTCTTCTGTAGGTTTATTTTTCCTTATAATATGAAAAGCTGAGTTAGGTAATTTCAGCTGATCCATGCATAATTCTTTTTAGTCTTGTGTAATGCTTTTGTATTAGGTCTGGCTGAGATGGGGTAAATTGTCCCTCACAGAAGCCCTCATAGCGCTATGCTCTGCATTGGTAGCTGGGAAGGTCTGGTACCACAGCAGTGTTTTGGCCACTGCTCAGCAGCTCTAGCACAGCACTGGTGCTGTCCCCACAACATTCCACCCCCCAGCCAGTAGGCTGGGCTTGGGCAAAGTTTTGTGAGGGGCACAACCAGGACACCTGGCCCAAAACGACCAAAGGGATGTTACATAACATATCTTGTCAGATCAGATATAAAAACTAAGAAAAGGAGCAGGAAATGAATGGGCATTTGTTATTTACAACATTTTCCTTCCAGAGAAACCATTATAGTGCTGAAGCTCTGCTTCCCGGGAAGTGGCTGGAAATATCTTGCTGATGGAAAGTAGAGAATAAATCTTTGTTTCATATGCTTGTCTGACTTAGAGCTTCGCTGTTGCTTTAGTAAAATATCTTTATCTTGACCTATGAGAGTTTTTTTCATCTTTTCTGCACTCTATTCCTGCTGAAGAGGGGAGAGATAGAGCAGCTTGGTGAGCAACTGGCACTCAGCCAAGGTCATCTCACCACAGATCTACATATGGGTTTATTAACCCTTCACCAAGTCAATTAATAGTAGTTTGAGTGGAAAAAATTAAAACAGGGATAAAATAATGTGGAATGTATACACAGTTTCAATTTCAATTGGTTGATTTTCATAAGCTACTGTATATTCACATCTTAAAATGTGGGCCTTGAATTCTCAATGCCTGCAAAAGGAAAAGCTAAATAGACGATGCATGTATTAAAAACTGCAGTTTTACACTGAAGGCTAAAATCTTAGGAAAATTTCATAAAGCATGTATATTTTAAAATGTTACTTTTGAACTTATCTTTTATTCTTTTCTCAGATACTTTTGTGGTAATGAGTAAATAATAAACATTCAGATCAGTTTTCTTTTGTATATAGAATCCTCTATGGAGCATAAAAAAAGTTTTCCACAGAAAAAGGATTATAATAAGCAATTAAAAATGTGAGAAAATCTAAAGGAAAATTAAGGTTTCTGTGTCCAAATGGCAAATGAAACATTACATGAGGTAGAATATGATGCTTTTTAACTCAGGGATGTTTACACATTTTTAGATTAATAGCTTCTGAAAAAGACCCCTTTTTTTTTTCCATACAGTTTGAAATTCATAACAAATTCAAAGCTGTAAGTACAAAAACTTTTTACACCCAATCTAATCTCACACAAATTTGACTATGTAGATTACATCTAGTTTGATCACAGCCAAATCAGGCATTGTCCAATATTTGATAGATCTCCATGACAAGGTTAGAATATCTTATTCCCAACCTCTCATCTGTATTTCTTAACTGTACCTTGATATTTGGGGGGTGGGAAAGGGGAGGAAAGACAGAAACAATTGGAAAACATTCTTGTTTTTTTCTAAAGTTTCCTGGCATACTCCCATGCAGAGAACAAAACAAAGGCAAAAAAAATATGGCACAAACGCAAAAAAAATTCCTTGAAAGATTTCCTCAGTGTTATACAGCAAGGGAAGAGCATATGGATAATTCTTTTTGTGGTCACTTTAAGCTCTTTACTGATTCCCTAGGTGTGTTTCTTTTGTTTTGTTTTCCTTAATTACTTTTTGTTTGTTTGTGGGATTTTTTTTTAATTACTTTTTAAGTTATGATGTGGAATATGGAATCTCATATGTAAACAGAAGTGCTGGGTACAATTCTCCTCTGGGAAGATAATATTGGGCACATACTTTGTGTGCCAAAACTCTATGAATTCTAATGAAATTTATATGTGTTCTACTGGGAACTAAATATTGATTGCACTGGAACTGTTTATTTTTTTGTCCTGGATTACTAAAGCATCTATTCTAAAAATTTTGTAGAAATTAGGTAGAAAAATTGTCTTAAATATAACCAGTACTTAAGACAGTTCTGCTAGAGAAATTTGTAGGCTTCATAATATAATTGGATATTAAATTAACCTGTTATGTAATGCATAAAAGAAGCCATATATAGATATAATTGGAAACAGATAGACATCATAGGTCTCATGTTTACAGATGTGATTTGGTCTGTTTGTTCTTCAGAGGGACGGGAAGAAGACTACTAAAATGCAAAAGACATGGTCATGGTCACATCAGAACAACCACGTTGTTTCATTAGTGAATCCTGCCTCAAAACAGGGCTTACTGGCTTGACCAAATACACATGATATGAAACTTTCCAGTTCTGAGTTTCTTGAGTTTTAACCATCCAGAACATCCTATGTATCTGTAAATAGATGTACAGGCCTATCTGCAGTTACTTATCCTAAATATCTGGAACATTGTGTCCAATTCTAGGCTTCCTGCTACAAGACAAAGAAGTGTTGCTGAGAGCCCCCAAAGACCCACTAAGATGATGAGGGGATTGGAACATCCTTCACATGAGGACATGCTAAGAGAGCTGGGGCTGTTCCGCTTGGAGAAGCAGCAGCTCAGGGAGATCCATGTATATGAATACCTGAAGGGAGGGCACAAAGAAGACGGAGCCAGGCTTCTTTCAGTCATATCCAGTGACAGGACCAGAGGCAAAGGGCACAAGCTCGTACACAGGAGATGCTCTATGAACATCAGGAATCACCATGAAGGTGGCTGTGCATTGTCACAGGTTGCCCCAGGAATTTTTGGATTTTACAACCTTGAATATATTCAAAAGACATCTGTAGATGGTCCTGTGCAGCCAGATGTAGGTGACCCTACTTGAGCAGGGTAGTGGACTCAATGACCTCTAACCCGTGTGTGCCTTTCCATAGGTTACCCTTCTCAGCAGGGATTCAGTCCAACATCCAGCTCTGGCCCCTCCAGTCTTAGTGGCAGTGATGCCTCCAACAGCATAGGGAATAGAGCTCTCCAGCATTAATTCTATCATGTATAATGTGATCATCCTAAATGCGTGTTAACAAGATTTGGATGTAACAGCATTTGATGAAATGCATTAAACTAATCTAGCTGTGATAAAGAGAGCATAAAACGTGTGAGGTAGATATTGTTGAAATATAAAAGTCAATGCAGTTATTTACTTCTCATCTGCTGCAGGAATTTTATTCTTAGACACTACTTAACTAGCATTGAAAGGTTTTTTTCCATCCTTCTTTGAAGGATCTGCTGGAAGACACCTATGGAGCCTGTAATATTTGCCATCTGGATAGTCCTCTGCAATTATAGACAATTTCATACAGATATTGCAGGAATTGCTGTTTTGTGAAGTCCTCCTCAACTAGATCTTTGCCAACAAGAGAGCTAGCTTGGATAAATACTTGCAATTTTCTGTTTCATCTATTTTTTCCTCATGGTTAAACTTCATTCATGTTTGGTAATGTCCAATTGTATTTCTTGCACTGGAGCAGAGCAAGTTACGTATTACTTAAAATCCTAGGATGTATCCAGATTCTGCCAAAATTGCCACCTAAAACTGCCTCTTTAAAAGGAATTTGAAGATGATGCCTGTGGTTTAGCAGTTTTGTAGTTGTATGGCTCAGCCATGTTTTTCTGTTTAGATGAACATCTTAGGGTTATACTGTTTGTTTTGTTTAGTTAGATTTTTTTGCTTTTGTATTGGTATTCATTCAATTTCTTCTGTGATGTAGGACTACTTGATTTGAAGTCAGTCTAAGAGGAAAAATATTCTTCCATAATCCCCTGTGCTCATAGAAGGAGTTTGCAGTGAAATAGTAATGTGTAGTCAAATTCATATGAGACTTTACATCACAGATTTCAGAATGGTAAAAGTGACATACAGCAACTAATGCAATTTCCTCAAGTGTACCATTACCATAAATCTGACAAAGATGTTTACTTTGCTGCTGTGTGTTATTTTATTCAATTAAGTATGTTGATAATTCCTATATGCCTTAAATAGAACAGCTGATATTTTGCAGAAACACTTCTGAGTCAATGTAAATATAGATTGTGAAGTCATGCAACAAGGTAATGAGTTGAGACTCATGAAAGACAAAAAACTTCTCTTTTAAAATTTTATCTTCTATTCCTTTTTCCCCCCTTCAACAATATGAAGAATTCTAACAACTGAGGTGTGGACTCAAATTTTAACATCACTTGTGTATAAACCTCTAACAGGCATGGACACAAAGTTATGACAGCATATTTGTCTAAGATACAGTATTATAAGCTCAGCCAACAGAGGGTTTGTTGGTTCTGGTTTGAATGAGATCTATCTCCCCACAGCCACCCTCCTTTCCCCAATAATACTGACAAGCTTTGTGAAAAATGGAAGTAAATAATCACTATAAATACTTAAACCCAGAAATAATTACATTATTGCAATAAATATGTTGACTACAAGCATCACTATTTTTAACAAAGAGGAAAATGTGGACAAGTTCTGAAAATTTATGTGTAATCAGTCTCTGTAAGTTGTGACTTTTCCTGTATCTGGTTTGGATTATAAAAATGAAGGGTGTGTTCTTTTTATTTTCCTCTATTGAAAAATACAGACTATTTTACAACTTAAGGGACTAAAACTGTAGTATTTAAAATTAGCTATTTAATTAAAAAGTTAAATAATGTGGATTTTTGAAAATGCTGTAAAATTAAAACTGTTATTCTCATTTTACAGAGTAAAAATAGATATTTAAAGGATAGAACTGCAACATAGAAACTCATCTGGGCAGAGCTGGGGATAGAAGAGAAGCAGCTCTTCCAGCATAATGTCATACACCTTGTGGGAACAGTACTGAAGTACTTTAGGGAGTTCATTGAAAACCTTGTTTCACTGTGCTTAGGAAGAGATGCATTTTCTTCTGGACTGGCAATCCTTAGGAAAGGACACTAAATGCAAAAAAACATAAAAGATAGTCCTTAACATTTTAGGGATGCTCTTCTATTTGTCATTTCCATGTATCATCTTGTTGAGATCTGTGACTTGGGCTTAGGAAATAATATTAATGCTCCTTGGGTTTAGGAAATAAACCCAAGGAATAATAATACTTCTGTATGCATTTGACCTACTTCTCTTTGAGTGACTGAAATAAATCATATTCTGAGGTTCTTGGAGAGATGTGGTAAATATTAGTCTTGCAGGAGGTAGAAGCACTATGTGTGGGAGATGCTGTCCTTTCATAAAAGCTGTAAATCCATGGTGCAGATGGTGAGATACAAGTAAAGGTAAAAATAACTGTATTGTTCCTGCTTTTTGAAAAGTAGAATGAGGAATAGCATATAAAGAAATGAAGAGGAAAGAAGTTTATTCCTATGCCTAGAAGTCAGCAATACCTTGCTATTTAAGCTATGTTTAAGAGAATGAGATAAATACTCTGTGACACATCGTTTAGAAGCAGCACTGTTAAAGCAGTTGGTTTTTATTAGGAAAACTGATTCCAAGACAATGACCTGTACCTATTAGTCAGAGCTGAAAAACAGCAGTGTGACTCTGACAGCTACAAGAACAATTTCATTCTATTTTTCACTAGGATGAAACTGAGAAGTCTTCAGATTGACTGGAAGGAATATTTACTTACTAATTTAAAGCAGTAGAATAAAATAAGAAGTAGCATGGAGTTATAAAACTTTTCAAAGCAAGGAATTGAAACAGGATACCTTATATTTCACATAGATAATCTCATCATGCATTTGAGGTTTATGTTTTTCCTTTTTGTGCTTCCTTTCTGTTTTGACAAGTAGTTCAACACAAAATGTTGAACTTTAGCTTTTATACTTTAGATTTTGTAAGGTTAAAAGGTTTCAGTCTTTTTAGGTCTATTTCTGAGGAAGGTAGTGGAAACCCTGTATTTTATGTAGAATATATTTTGTTCCAGTTAATTACCTAACACAGAATTATCTACAATTTTTCTAGAAGCATAAATGTAACAGCAATGAAAACCAAAACTAGACTAAACTAATAGCAGCAGTGGTAGACCAACCATAGAATACCCTGAGTTGGAAGACACCCACGAGGGTCACTGAATCCAGCTCCTAAGCCAGCACCAGATGGCCCCAAGAGTTACATCATGTGCCCGAAAGCATTGTCCAAACACTTCTTGAACTCTGTCAGGGTTGGTGCTGTGACCACTTCCCTGGGGAGCCTGTTCCAGTGCCCAGTCACCTTCTGGGTGAAGAATCTTTGTCTAATATCCAACCTAAACCTCCCTGACACAACTTCAGTCCACTCCCTCAGGTCACCACAGAGAAGAGATCAGTGTCCTCCCCCTCCTCTTCCCCTCATGAGGAAGTTGTAGACTGCAGTGCTGTTTCCTCTTAGTCTCCTCTTCTCCAAGCTGAAGAGACTAAGTCATCTCAGGCAGTCCTTGAATGGCTTCTCCTCTGAACCCTTAACCACCTTTGTAGCCCTCCTTTGGATGCTCTCTAATAGCTCTATATTCTTCTTATACTGTGGCACCCAAAACTGCACACAATATCCAAGATGAGGCTGCTCCAGTGCAGAACAGAGCAGGACAATCCCCTCCCTTGCCTGGCTGGTGATGCTGTGCCTGATGCCCCTAGGACAGGGTTGGGCCTTTTGGCTGATGGGGCACTGCTGACTCACGTTCAACTTTGCATTGACCAGGACACACAGATCTCTATCTGCAGGTCTGCTCTCCAGCCTCTCATTCCCCAGTCTGTATATACATTCATGGTTGTCCCGTTCCACCTGTAGAATCTGGACTTGCCCTTGTTAAACTTCACATAGTTGGTGAAAGCCTAGCCCTCTAACTTGTGAAGATCTCTCTACAGGGCCTCACTGCCTTCAAGTAGGTCAGCAGCTCCTGCCAATTTGATGTCAGTAGATTTACTTAGTGCACCTTCTTGGCTTGCATTCAAATTGCTTATGAAGACGTTGAAGCAGAGTGGCTCTAAAATGGAGCTCTGTGGAGTATACACTCCTGTTAATAGTTTATACCATTATACTATTATAGTCTGAAATGCTTTTGCACTTCAGTTTTCCCTGAACACTACTTTGCTACCCAAACTAGTGTTTTCAATGTATTTAGTGCCGAACACATTCTTGTTAGGAACCTTCTGCAGTCTGGCAAGTAGCATGATAAAACGTCAGCTTTGAACCTCGATCGGACAAACAAAGTACTAAAAAAAGCAGAAGATAGTAGAACATCTAGAAGCAAAATTGATATCACAAATCAATAACTCTGATGTGGATACTGATGCAGAAAGGAAGATCACACAGCTGTGGAGTTTGCTTAAAAAGCTTACAACTTAGCTGATATATAAAATAGCTGTTCAGTACAGATACAGGAGAAAACAAATGGAAACATTTCAACTGTGCAGACAAGGAATCGGGGAATAGAGGGATTGCTGAAGTCAATTCTCAAAGCATTTGGACTAATTGTTTTGTAATGAAACAATTTAATTTTAAGGTAGAAATTATCTTTGGCTTAGTCTGACTAGGTAGGCGCAGTGTATTCTTATTTCTTAAAATAAGCTTTTCCGAGTATGTGCTCAGGTATATAAATATCTCAGCTTAAAATGTTTCAGAATTCTGAAAATCCTTCTGCATTTGAATTTCCCTATATGTTTGTCACATGCTTCTGAGAAATTAATGTGATGATGATACCTTGACCTCACTGTACAATCATTCATACTCCATGGAGCAGGCCAAGGGGAAAACACTGTCTTCATTTTTTTTCTCTTCACTGAACATACATTAATGATAAAACCTCCTAAAATCATGTTCTTTTTTGTTTAGTTTATGGCCAATGTAGAAGCAGGTTCTTGGCATGCCTCTGAACCTGTAATAGGTGTTAGGTGAACCAAGTACTGCTAAGTTACTGCTTTATTTTCAGTCCTTTCAATGTAGCTGAAAAGATTTTATAACTGTTTTCATTAGCTAGTTTCTAAAAAACTTCCATGAAATAGCATGAATCCCATATACACTGCTATGGATATTTCTGTGCTGATGTCTGAAGCAGATTTACTAAAAACAATAGGTTAGTATAGCCTTTCAAGTCTGTGCATGGCCAGCTCCAGTTACCCTTCCTAAATCTTTCCATATTCATTACATCTCTTCTTGTGTGAGGCACTTTCTCTTGGCTTTCTCTTCTCTTCTCTTCTCTTCTCTTCTCTTCTCTTCTCTTCTCTTCTCTTCTCTTCTCTTCTCTAATATAAATGGAGAAAAACATGTACATTTTAAAAAGATGCAGAAGCCTATGAAAAAGAAAACACTCCAGTGCACACAAATCTTCCCTCAGGGACAGGATGAGAGGAAGAATGAATTGCACATGACAGCTGTTAGGGTTTGGTCTTGTCTAGTGCAGTGCAGGCAGACACTGGAAAGGGTGGCATCGAAATCCCAAACAAAATGAAACCTATCACCGAGCTATCAGGAAGTTGTCTGGAAATGCACATTGCTATGGTTGTATTATGCCTGTAGATAAAAGCTAGCATCTAAGACCTGCCATTTTCTTCTTTAGTCAACACCAAAATGCTGTATTTTTTTAAAATCTTTTTTGTTATCTGCTTATATGGCATGTAATGGTTTAGAGAAAATCCAAAGGAATTATTCATCTAGATTCTTCACATCTACTCCTGCAGCACTTTACAACATGCAAGTTATTGAGTTTAAAACATAAATATCTCCAATCTTTGGTTATATTTGAATTCCATTTTTTTTTCAATAATGAAATATTAAGTATTAATACAATTAAATTTAAGCAGCATTGACACAAATATTTTTAAAGATTTTATCACTTTTTAAAGTTTTGAGGGATTCCATGGCTTCTTTTGCATGTGTTCTTCCCCCTCCACTTTTTTAAAGTCTTCCGTAATCAAGGTATGAGGCTAGTGAGAGAAAAGAGCAGAACTTGGTGTAGATGGAAGGCAGAACAAGATCTTAGGCCAGCTGTCATCCCAACTAAAAAGACATTATAAGTATTCCTGAGTGTTATTTTCATGTTAATTAATTTAGGCCCCCTCCAAGCAATAAGAGACTCTCTTCCAATAATCCCTGAAGACATTTACAAGTGCAGTCTTTTGTAGAAGAAATGAGAAACTTTCTTTTCTTCTCTTCCCATCTCTTCCTCCTCTCCTGTCTTCCTCTCCCTGGAATATTTTGGCTGGGTTGCCAGCCAGAAGCAGGCAGGAACCTGCTGACTGCAGGCTTCTCTTGGACAAGTGATACAGCTTCCATTAAACACACTAGTACTCACAGTTGAGCCAGAGAAACAGATGGAAAAAGTGTAAAATAAAGCTGTGTAAGCTCCAATGAGGCAAAAAATATATACTTTTTAAAGTTTTGTTAGCTTTCTACAATAATGGCACCCTAGGGAAGGTTCTGTCACTGAATTTTATAGGCCAGGTGTTCATCTGAACAAAAGCATAAAGAAAGAGATGGGCTTTTTCTAAAAAAAGAGCAAGGAGTTTGCTGCTTTCTCAATTATGTGAATGCTTTCACAAAAGAAGTCAACAGGGGTCCCAAAATACAACTTTAAAACCAACTTAAAAAGCTTTTTTAAAGTGAGTATTTAAATATTGCAAAGGTTTATTTCCAGTTTCCATTTCCCCTGTATTTTTTCTGTTGTAGAATAATACTTTTAGTTGCTTCTGAAGTGCTGAAAATTACTTTTAAGAAGCCTTGTAAATTACAATGAGTTTTTTTCCCCCCCTTCACTTCAGTGTTCTGGATGTGTTTTAGAGAAAGATTTCCAAGTGAAAATGAGCACGTATGAAAATTCAGTTATTTACAATAATTTTAAGATATTTTTCCTTATTTTATATTTCGACCTAGTTTTGACCAATGCTTAAATGTTTAGTTCTGATTGATTGATAACAAAGTATGCATCTTGAAGCAGTCAGTGTAAGTCAATTTTATTGTCTTTTTTTTTTTTCTTTCTGTTCAGTGCTCCTTCTGATACGAATAATAGGAGAAAGTTTATATGGAACAGAATTATGATTCAGAGAACTATTAAGGGAAAACATGGGATAGGAACAGACTCTATAATTTTGTCATTCTTCTTTTTCCATAGTGAGAACTTTTATGAAAAATACTGGAAAATAATTTTTCTTGCCTTCCATAAATTGCAAATCTTTTATATTGTTGTTTGTTTTGTTTGGTTTTTGCTTTAAAACTAGTTGTATAATAAGTCCTTCTGTTTTGAGTTGAAAAAATAAAATACAACATCTTTTTTAATCTGGAAACTCAAAAAACCTCTGAAGGCTCTTATCTGTCCTGAGGTTTTAGTCTAATGTTGTTCATGTAGAAATTTCTGAGGCCATATGGACACAGTAGGTTTCACAGAATCATTTTCAGTTTTCATCTATCTCTAACATATTGCTATGCACAATTGTAACTTGAAAGACAAGAAGGTTCATTTAAGGTTTTTAAAAGTTATAAAATATCAATAGATTTCTAATAGCAAGTTTTAAGATATCTGGACTTAGATGAAATAATTTAGGTAACAATTACAAGGTTTTTGACACAGATGTTGACTACCTGAATTAAAGAAAATAATACTACATCCCTAATTAATGCTTATTTTCTTTCTCCCTCCACCTCCCAAACCTTACTGTACCACCCCTGGTGTCTTTGCAAGCTTGATGTGCAGATTCTAAATAAGCATTTCTAAATCCCTTTGCTTCTATGCACCAAACAGGAGTCAGTTATTTAGCTGCAGGTCTTTAAGTAACCAGAACTAGAATGTAGGTGTAGACTTCTCCTTGCAAAGAGAAATACATTTGAATAAAGTCTCTTACATGTCATACTACTCTAATGAAGACTGCTTGATGCTATATGCTTCAGAGGTTCGTCTGATATTTAATGAGGGAAGTAAGTACGTTGTGATTACACCCAGGAAATCTGAGAAATGGATCCTGGGAAGATGGTATTTGTTTGATGTAGTGATCTGCTCTAGGCTCCTGCTTTAAATACAAAGAATATTTTTCATAGCCACCATCAGTGTTGTGTCACCATTTCCAAATAATGATACATAAGCAATAGTGAACATAGTAAATGAGGTTTGTATTAATAAAAACCAAACATAAATGGGACTTAAAATTTCACATTATAATTTTGGGCAGGTGTTCAAACAGAGCCCAGAGTTACTATCCCTCGGGAAGATTTGGCTCATTAAATTGCCTCCACCATGTCTATCTTCTGGAGCTGAAATACTACAATAATTCCACTTCACCACTTTCCTGCATAAGTTCGTACTCAGAATTTGAGGATTTGAGTAACTGCAAGGAGACACAAGGGAAGATTAACCTATGTCATCTAGAGTTCTGTAAGGCTTTTGACATATTCTCACACAGGATCCTTATCTCCAAAGTGGAAAGAAATGGTTTTGAAGGGTGGAATATTCTGTGGATAAGGCCAAAGAGAGTTCTTCAGCCATTTCTTGAACACCAAACCAAGGGTTACATTCCACTGTTACTCCACAAATATGCATGCAAATATGCATGCAAAAATGTATATTTTAATCCTATTTTTAATAGCTGATGATTTTGTATTTTAGATTTGATATCTCAGAATGTATGTTCAGAACAGCTGAAGCATTTGGCAAATGAGTTCTGTCTCTATTATACCTTGATAACAATACTGAGATTACAGTTCAGTAAAATTAATGTGAGTCTCTTGAAAGTGTTTTGTATGACATTTGAAGATTTCCAACTGTCTAAGAGGCATCTGAAACAATATACTTGTCTATGTCGAGAAAAAACTGACAAACATGGATTTTTTTACAGGTACCTTTTTAAAATTTTGATCCTAAATAACAAATTTGAAATTAGGAAATAATTAAAGTAATTTTTCATGTCTCCTACTGTTAAGAATTACTAGTATTTTTGTCTGAAACTATAGCTATCTCCTAAAATGATTTCACTGTTGGACTATTTCTAGTCGAGATACAAATTATATCACTGTATTTTGGAACACTAGATAGTGCCACCACTACTGGAATGACACACTCTATATAGCAAGACAGTCAGATTTCCAAACTGTTCCTGATATGCAGAGGCTACTCATGACTTACATTTAAAGAGCTGTGCAGGAATAAAAATTTAAAAAAAAAAAAGAACCAAACCAGTAACATATCGTATGTCAAATTGGGTTTGGACACAGTCTAAAGCAATTAGGATTACTTCAGTTAATAAAAAGAATACTCATGAAGACTGTTATGGTATAAAGGTATTAATTTGAAGTGGAGATTATAACTTTATTTTGACATATGCTAAATATTAGCCAGACATATCACAGTAAAAGAAATTCTGGGATGACAGCATGCAGTCTGACTGAGCATCTGCCTGAAGCATTCTGCAGCAAATTCCAGATTTTAACATCTGTCCAAAAAAGAGGTAAGGTGGATTTATTATTAAGTCACTAGATGGGTATTTACAGCTCTTTATTACTTATTAGTTCTGCTAATAAAGAACTAAAGAGGAAATAAAGCAATGGTGAGGAGCAGGAAAAATTTTATTTTCAAGGGCTTATCACTTTCTGTTTCATTCCATTTTTTCCAGGACAGCAGTAGCTATGCTGTACATATAAAATCTCATGCCAAACACAACTCTGCCCTTTTCAAATCTTTTTAAACTCCTGCCCAGAAAACCAGAGAAATCAGAAGTACACAGCCACCCAAATATGTCATCAAGAGACTTACCAAATGAAGATTTTCCATAATGCAGACTATATGCAATGATGTTCAATAGGGGAACACCGAACAGTTTAAAAATACATGCAGAAGTTATGTGTCCAGTAAATGACTGAACAGGCCTCTCCTCTAGGCAAAGATCTGGTTCTGCATTGGATATACAGATTTAACAGAGTATGTGGAGTGTGTTCTGCAGGCTGTTAGGGCACTGATCCCTTGCTAGGATGAATTTAGCTGTACCAATTTAGACTGACTGAGAACTGGACTTCATATTACATAAATACACACACACACTAACATTAGTTACAATTACAATAGAGACATAAATGTAGAATAGGTAAAAGGGATAAATGGCATGTTTAGGTATTTATAGCATGGAGGACAGGAAGTTTCTGACACCTAGTTTGCAGAATGTGGTGCCTAAAAATAAAGGCAACCAAAAAGAAAAGTAAAAAACAGGGGCAGGGAATAGGGAAGAAATCAACCGAAATTCATTTTACTAGAAGCTACTTAAGTGAAAATTCTTGTATCTATATACACAAATATATAAATATATGTGTATATATACATAGATATATATATGTATATATACAGCTCTTCCTCAGTTATGACATTGTATTTTCTTAATCTTTCTTATTTCAAAAGGTTTATTCATGTAGGTCTATTAAATGATTAACTCTTTCAGAAGTGCACTGTTGGAATGAACTTTTGAAAATATAGTGGTAGGAATGTAATCGATCTTTTGACAATTTCTGTAGGGAGACATTTAATTGAGAAGTGGTTTCTATGGATTAATTTATGAGAGGAAAAATAACAACATGGGATGAATTATTTCGTTACTACTGATCTGGTTTTTTTTTTTCTTTTCAGACTATTTTTCTTTTTTCCTTTCTTTTTCTTTTTGCCATAGAGAAGAAAGAGATAAGAATACATAACAAAATACCTTCTTGTTTATATTCCCATACTATATGGGGCAAGATTAAAATGAAAAAGAGTAAGCAAAAAGTCACTTTGTTCTCTAGAAATTACTTCATTTAAGTTGACCCTCTTAAAGACCTTTCATAAACATTTTCTGTCTTTCATCTGCTCAACCACTGCTGCATAACATCCTAATAACTTCAGTGAGTTATTTCAGAGACATATTTTTTCTGACACATGCTGCCTCAGGCTTCTCCTGAAAACATCATTCTTGAGATTTTGGCAATCACTTAGTGTCCATCATACCTTGCCATTCTTCCAGTCTTCCTCTTTACAATTTGACTACTTCCCAGGCAGCTGTTCTCATTGTCTCCTCTTAAATTTGTCTCCATTTGGAAAAACGCATCAAGTTTGCAATAATCAGTCCATTTCCAGCTCACTGCCAACCTTTGTTTGGAACAGTAGATCTCACAGTTTTCAAAATGCAAGAAATCTTTTGTGACTCATTCATGTAGTAATTGTCAACTCTTTTTAGAACACTTCTCTGATAGATCTTTTCCTCAAGGCAAATCAAAACCCCATGTGTTCAAGATCAGAGAAAAGCAATGTAATAACAAATTGGAAGAATAATTTGCAGATGGCATGTATTAATTAAAGAAGGATATACATGGATAGAAAAATCAATCCTTCACACACATAAGATCTTCAGAACTGAGCTGTTAAAAATGTTCCCCAGAAAGGGGCAAAGCTTGGCTCTTTGTTAAAATCATAACTAGGCAGAGTACAGCCTATAGTATGGTTTATTTAAATGCAATGCTCAGTCATGTGAATGAAAAATTGATATCTCTTCTTTACACATAAGAATGAAAACTCTCAAATGACAGAGTCTAACACTATCACTGCAAGTATTCAGAATCACATTTCTTTTCTTACAGCAGGAATCACAGCTTTGTGTATTTCAACAACAGCCTGTCCATGTGTTTGTCAGTATGTAGGAACAGCTATATCCTACTCTCACTATTATCTGTATTCTCAGGAACCATGTGGTATACAAGGGAGGAAAGACTGGGTAGGGTTTTTTTTGTTTAAAGTAATTAACAGAAAGATCTAAACTACACTTCTGTGTTAGTGGTTCATTTACTCTTAGGAATTCATTCAGCACTTCAAACAAACTCTGCGCTTGTTTTCTTCTTGTCAAATCGTTAAGTTTTTCAGGTTTTTCCTTCTTGTTTATTTATGTCTGCTTTTTCTCTTGTTCTGAATAGTGGATACTATGCAAGCCTTTCATACAACCCCGACCTTTGTTCAAAGAGCAAATAAATAATCCAGACTTCTAGATGTTGGGGTGGAAACAGAAGGACAATGCATTTAAAAGACAGCCCTAACGATGCTGTGGTTCTGTGACATGCCCATGTTACTGAGATTAGAAATTGTACTTGAACAAAAAAGAAGTGCTGCTGAATTTAGCTATCTCTCTCTAGTTTTCTACATAGAGCTCTGACACAAGTACTAAAGATCTCCCATCTCATAAAATCAGGAGTTAGATACCTTCAAATAATATTAGAAAAACCCTTCACTATAAATGTGAGCTACATACATTGTCAATACTTGGTTGTTTCTGAAGTGCACTCTGAAGTCTTTCATCTTACTTAGGACTCCAGGCAGACATTTCTTTTCATTTGATATAAAGAATCCACTTCTGCAGATAACTGTGAAACATTCCATTTTCTTAAATGCACTTTTTATATAAAATGTTCCACTGGGTAGAGAATTACACAAAAAGTAGAAGCATTAGGTGTTTTTTAATAATTTTTATGATAGTGCCAACCTACTCTTTAGCTCAAGTTGTGCTATTGCATAGCTTTAAAACATAAGATAAAGAAGTGAGATTCTTTTAAACATTACTTATATTTCCATCTTCCATTTAACAGTCACTTAATAAATTCTTCCTTCTAAAACAGAGAAAATTCACCTACTGACACTTAAGTAGTCTTTCCTTTCTTTGTTCCCCATCCCCTCATGCTATCCTTCACTCTAGCAGATTCATTATTGCCCAACTTTCTATTGCCTTATCTAATCACGAAGTGAGTGAGTTAAAATCACAAATATCTGGTTGTAAGGAAAGCTAATGGCAGGAATTGTCTGGTTTCACAAGATTTATTTATTTCCATAGTGATTGTTTTAGCATCCATGGAGGAGAGGAAACTTTCTACATCTGGACTCTTAGATTTTTAACCCTTACAGAAATTAAAATTTTTTTTCTTGGGAGAAATCAACCCTGAAATAAATGATTAAAAGACTTAAGTCTTAATAGAAGGAGATAGGAAGGAAGGAGGAGGAAGGAAGGAGAAGGAAGGCAGGAAAGAGGCAGGAAGGAGAGAGCAAGAACTTGTGCAAAGTTGTATTGATGAATACCCATTCATAATCTTAGGTTCAATGTGATTAAAGCATTAAGGGTAAATTAAAGGGCAACTACCTCAGGTAACTTATAGAATTTATAGAATAGAATAAAAAATATTTTCTTAACAGTATCTTTGTTTCATTTTCACCTTTTTTCCTCCACATAAATAGGAAAGGATACCCTTTAATAAAATAAATTTGTTGTTATGATACTGGAAGTACCTTACAAAGAAAAAATTGACCGTAGAGAAAATGAAATTATTGCTGCATTTTACAACCAATTATAAAACTTAGAGATCATTTCAGGAGCAGCCCTGGTATAATCTGACATACTAAATTACCATGATAGTTCTAGAAAGGCCATGAAGATAAACTCATTAAAAGCACTTCAGGGTAATAGCAATTAAAATGAAATAAAATTAACAAAAACTGAGGTCAACAGTATTGTATTTCCTTTTTTTCTGACTTATTTAGAGTCAGCACTTTTCAGATAAGCAGCTTTAGATAAGCAGATTTAGATAAGCACTTTTTTTTACTCTGTTCAAGNTTAACAGTATCTTTGTTTCATTTTCACCTTTTTTCCTCCACATAAATAGGAAAGGATACCCTTTAATAAAATAAATTTGTTGTTATGATACTGGAAGTATCTTACAAAGAAAAAATTGACCGTAGAGAAAATGAAATTATTGCTGCATTTTACAACCAATTATAAAACTTAGAGATCATTTCAGGAGCAGCCCTGGTATAATCTGACATACTAAATTACCATGATAGTTCTAGAAAGGCCATGAAGATAAACTCATTAAAAGTACTTCAGGGTAATAGCAATTAAAATGAAATAAAATTAACAAAAACTGAGGTCAACAGTATTGTATTTCCTTTTTTCTGACTTATTTAGAGTCAGCACTTTTCAGATAAGCAGCTTTAGATAAGCAGATTTAGATAAGCACTTTTTTTACTCTGTTCAAGATTTTAGGTGGTTGTGTACATACTGTCTCAAAAATCAGCAAGATAATTGTAGTTTTGGTTTGGCTAGTTAAACTTCAGCCTGGACAATGCTTGCAGGTATCTTGACCATACTCATCAGAACATAAAGTGATGTCTTAAGAAGCTATCTCTGAGAAAACTCTATTTTTAATTACAGAATAATACGTGGAAGGGATGTGAAGTATATCAAATGATTCTCAGTGGGAGGAGCTTATGTTCTGGCTAAGAACACAATTTCCCCATCCTTGCTGCCACAAAAATTTGCCTCAGCATCCTGGAAAGGTCCTACAGAAGTAGTTATCCTCATGGAAATCTTTCTATTCTCTCTTACTCTAAGAATCTGTTAATTTCTGTAACACCATTTTCAGATAAGAAGCATCAGCAGACTTTATTTCCTGGCAAGGAAGCACTTTCCTTACTTCCCACACAGTGACTCCGAGGGTGTGTTTCTGGCTAGGTATACTTAGAATACTGGTACTCTATTTTATGAATTAAATACATATCTTATAGTGTAGTGGTTTGACTGTGACTAAAAAACAAAACGAAACAAAAAAGCTGATGTCACACAGTGTGGAATATCCCTTTGGTCAGTTTGGGTCAGCTGGCCTGGTTGTGTCCCCTCCCAGGATCTTTCCCACTCCCAGCCCCTTGATGGGGAGGGGGATGTTGAGAGACAGCACTGATGCTGTGCCAGCCCTGCCCAGCAGTACCCAAAACACTGCTGTGTCATCAGTACTTTTCCAGCAAGCACAGCACAGTGAGGGCTGCTATGGGAGAATGAACTCCATCTCAAACAGACCCAATACATAGAGTATATTCTTTGTATGTCTTTTATACAGGCTTTATTGTTAACATTTTTTGCTTGTTTGGTTTGGATTAGGTAGGGAAAAAAACTGCATAATTTTAAGTAATTTTTTAAAAATAAAAATACTTTTCAACTACTTTTTTACATGTATATGAATATGTGTGTGTATGCACAGAAAACATAAATATTAATAAACTACTTCATATATGATCATACATTTCTATTTTATTTGGGATGTTTGTAGTCATTAAATTAGGTAGAGGAAATTAAATTCCATTCTATACTGTATTTTTAATTTCTTTCTTGCCTTTTTTTTTTTTTTATTTTAGGAGAAACTAATTTATCCTGGTTTCCCAATTGACAGATATTCCATGAAGCTACAGAATAAATGGTTCTTCAAATTTTAAGGAAAACTGGGCAAACGCTTACCTCACATCATTAAAAAAATACCCTTAAATGAATTGACTAGTATAATTTTTATGTGCCATCTATTTTAAAATGGCAAAAAACTGCTTTCACCCAAATTGAACTACCTAGGACTTAATATACTAATGCTTTTAGGGAAGTATAAAAGTAAAATATATCAAACTTAATGTTTTTATTCTCTCTTCTCCAGTTCTAATCTATGTTGATGGCTATTCCAGTCAATGGAGATGTGTTTAGGTCTCAACCCTGAAAAACACTAAAAATGTATTGGTTTGAAAAGACAGGTGTCTGCTAAGGAACACAGGAGCCTCTCTTGAAGTGGAAAATGTAAACCCCCTCCCTCCGAATTATTATAAATTTCAAATTAAGGGGCTCTTAGGCAAAGATATGAAAATAGGAATAACAGTTCTTTTAACAGGAAAATTAAAATAAAATGCAGTAGTACAAAACACTGACAGAGTGAGAATAAAACCTGACACCCTGTCAGTCAGGGTGTTGGCATTAGATGGTGGCTGCAGTCCTCCTGGAGTGACAGATGTGGTTTTGTTGGGGTAGTGATCCTGTAGAAGGGTGTAGTTTTCCTCTGAAGCTCCAGTGGTAGCATAGAAGGGTCCGGTCTTCCTCTGGGAATCCAGTGGAAAGGCTGCCTTTCCTGGAAAGGTGGTTTTCTGAGTGTCACATTCTATGCAGGTAGGGATGCTTGGCTCCTGCCCCCTGAGTGGAGCATTTCCCAGTGGAATGATGTGATTTTGTCAGTCATGCAGTGAGACTCAATGGCCCATGAACAGAAGAGATCTCCCTGGAGGGAAGGATGGGTGTGGGAGAGATAAAGAACACTGCCCCATCTGGTTTTAACAGATGGTTACAGACTTTTTGTTACATCTTGCATTGCAACCTAAGACAAAAAATAATTTCAATTTCAGTTAAAAATGTTATTTAGCACATTCCTATGCTGCCTAGTAATTGATTTACTTTTTTACAGTGTTTGTGATTCAACAGTTACAACTAATAGTTCAGATAAAATTTTTTTTTTAAATCAGTGGATTTCAAAAGTGAAAGTACTTTTGAGCTCTGGAGTCAGCACCATGCTTCATGTGGGAATTTGAGATATGCATGCATGAAGTAGGGGATCAGAAAGGGCTTTGAAACAGAAAATACCAAAAAGTCAGAGAAAGTATTAATCAAGAACAGCTATACATGGTGGCACAATTGTGCTGAGAAGGAAGAAAAATATGTTCACTGTTAAAAGGCTATTATAATTATACATTTATATCAAAGTTTTATAAATACATATTGTTTGTGTTATATATTCCAAGACAGTTCCCTGTACTGAATGCATGCTTCACAAATGACCTGTGATGATCAGACCTCATGTAGTTTGGGAAGAAAATAAATTTAAAAAGCACTTCAGAGGCAAGTAACTTGCTTTTTTTGGTATGCGCTCTTGTTTATTTTCAATTTTTTAATATATACTACCTAAAAATATATTTATATACTACCAAAATGTGTGTGTGTGTATATCTATCTATATCTACCTATCTAATCTATATCTATCTAATTTATCTATATCTATATCTATATCTATATCTAATCTATATCTCTATGTCTCTGTGTGTAATATTAACTTCAGAGAAATGGAAATATTTTTGTGCATATTGCAGATTTGTTTTTTGAAAAACATGCAGTCTGGAAATGACCAGCAGACGTATCTCTGTGGGCAGATCTGTATCCAGAAGTGGTGTAATATTTCTGGAGAGTGAAAAGCTGACTCAGCCCAGTGTTGGTGGTGGGTGGGCCTCTTACACACTCGGCTTAACTTTGAAAAGAGGAATCCTGCTCAAGATGTGCTATTTCAGGTAGTTGTCTGACATGTTGTCCTCCCTTTAGAGAACTAACAATACTTAAGTGATTTGCACAAGGCTATATACTGGTAAGTTAGTGTCATCCTCAGAATATCAAATTTTTTACTTTTCTTAGTTTGTTAGTATAAGGAAAAATGGCTACACAGTCATCAGACTTCATGTATTCAGTTTTAATTCAACTATTTTCTACTTTCTTACTCTTCTGGTGGTTAAATTCACTCTCTGCTAAGTTTCCATTTCCTTGCAACTAACTTTATCTTTCTAATACTTGATTTAGCACTACTGTGAGACTCTTGATTTATACCAGGTTTATTCATCTTTTCCAAGACACAACAAATCCAGGCTTCTGGTGTGTTTTACATAAACTTCTTTATAGCACTATTTATTGCATGAATCTAAAATTTTCAGTGGAAGTTTAATAATGCAAGCTATCATGCAAACTATTATGAATACTTTTGTCTGAAGATAATTACTAGCTGCTTTTTAGCTTTATATTGTAAGTTAATAGTGTAGCAATGGAACACAAACCTATCAAATAGGATTTTATCTTTTGTTCATCTTCATTACTGACTTGCTTCATGGAATATTGCAGGAAATTGTCCAAACAATTGACCTGGGAAATATACTCTTTCATCACTATGTGATGAGGATTAGTATAATTCAATTACAGAATGATGTTAGTGGTGCCTGATACTAAAGTACTGATGCTTTCTGATATTTCAAGTAACATTTAAAGCGAACAGAAAAGGTTCAGTGAGACCTGACCTCCCAGAACTGTTGTCAGTTTGATATTCTCTTTATAGAGAAAGCCTGACTCTATACACTATTGTTTCTGTAAGACATCAACTGTGTCAATGTGAACATGGAAGTAAACTGATATAGCTGTCTTTTTCTTATAATTCGGATTGGAAGAGGAAGAAAGAAGACATAGTTTCTTACCTTGTCTGTGAAGATCTTGTCTGTGCACTGGTCACAGTCCACTGGAGGTCTAGCTGTAAGCAGTTTAAAGAGAAAGGGTCTATGACTACTTGGCAGCTGTGATAATTATGACTTGGGGCATAATTGCAAGACCAAGTAACTACAGAGAATGAATTAGGAACAGAGCAATCCAGGAAAGTTCTTAACTGTAAACATGCTTTAGTGTTAACTTTTACATTTTCTCCTTGGAGATACAGTCTATGGGGAAGTTGCTCCCTTCACTCCTCCACTATAATAATCTTAAAAACTGAGAGTATACAAGTGATTCACAATGCAATTGCTCACCCACTGGTGAGCAGTGCCCAGCCAGTTCCCAAGCAATGGCTCCCATCTAGATTTCCCCCTAGATTACATTCTGGGCATGATTCCTATGGTATTGAATATCCCTTTGACCAGTTTTTGTCACCTCTCAGCTTCTTGTCCCCACAGCCTGTATGCTGGTGGGATTGTGTGACAAACTGAGGTCCTTGACTTAGTGCAAACAAAATCACCAGTGTGTTACCCAGGTGTGATTTCATCTGAAAGGTGGAACTTTACCCTGATATCGTAGATAAATACCTTGAATACATCTGAGGCTGGGTGTGGTAGCACTATAATATTTGTCTCTTGGTAGTGATACAGACGACTGAGCGAGATCTTACCACCCTTCTCTCTGTGGTGGTAAGATTTCTCCTGACAGACTCAGAACTCTAATACACACAGACCCAGACACTTGAATCAGAAGGCATTGAATGCTGGATTTCTCAGCTTGCAAAATGGTTCTGCTTGTTATCAACTGACCTTAAGGTTTTCTTCACTAGTTTAAATTGAATAATATGAAGCCTGATTTCAAATGTGTCTATGGCAGCCATGAGGAGAGAAAATTGTAACTTCTTCAAGATTAAAAGTTCAAACTGTGATGGTTGTACCTTTTAACTCCATACCTGGCTTTTACCCTGATCTCTGTAATCCTGTTAGCTTCATCGTGTTGAAGAGATCATGACATTTTCCAAAGCACCTGGGGGAAGCATTACCTTTCAGTTCATTGACTAAGCTTTTCTCTGGGACAGCAGTGTCACCCAGCTGTGTCTAGTCTTTTTATGCTTCACAGACTGGCTAAGGTTGGAAGGGACCACTGGAGGTCAACTAGTCTGACTGCTTAAGTAGTTGCAATTAAGCTTATAAGTGATCTTTACTACTTTGCAGTAGTACATTAATATTTTAAACTATTTCAAATAAAAAACAAAAACAAACCCCAAACCAGCTAGGATTAAAAGCAAGTGCACAGAGAAGATGAGGAGTTACCATGTCTTTTGAAATAAAATTTATGTAGGAAAACTGCAGAAGAACTTAAAATAAAAAGAATGGGTGTTTTAATAGAATTCATTTTTTCCATTTGTGACTTGTATCATACTCAAATTTGGTCTTGTTAGTTACTAATCTTAAAAATACCAGATTTCTAATTAGGAATTGGGTTAAATTATACTTCTTTTTGTTACTTGTAGCATATGATCTTGGACTAACTAGACAACTTGTCTTTTTCACAAATACAAAGGAGATTAAGTTTTTCTTGGTGAGATTTTGGATTGGTATATGGTTATAACTGGCATTCATATTACATGCAAAATAAATAACCCATCTGGAAATTGGTAATTTCTTGAATGAGAAGAGGAATTCACAGAGATTTTATATTACTGAGACAGAAGGAAAGAGAAAGAAATAAGATAAAGTGTAACAGAGAGACAAAGAGGAAAAAATACGCAAATCTATAAACTACATCCCACTTAACCAGACCGGTATGCCATTTGTTTGGAAAATGGAACTTTGGTAGGTAAATAGTCTAGTCTGGACAACTTGTAAATATAGAAACATGCTAGGCAACATAGCCTCTTCTAGATTCATGGAAAGCTTACATAAACTGACTGGTGTAATGCTTTAAAATTTATGATGTGTTTCCTGGGTTAAGGTATGCTTATGATTTTAAAATATAGCGTGAAGCTAGGATTAGGTGAGGCATAATTGTTTGGTTTTGAGAAAGTCTGAAACAAAGAAAAAACTGTTATGACTGGCATGATGTTAGAAATGAGTCTTTCTAGTTCTTTCTTTCTCTGAAAAATATTAAATCTAGGATGAATTATTAATATAGATAGTGTCAAAAACATGAAGCCATCTCTTCTCCCAAGAGAAAAGAGCAGCAACTTTAAGTAAAAGCAACTGTTTTCTCATTATATTTATTTATAGAACAATAAGTTTTGAAAGGAGATCAGGACCTCTAGGCACGATTGCTATTCTAATTTATTTAATACAGTGAAGGAATTCATCTTAAATAGGGAGTGTTTTGACACAGACCTGAATTGATGCCTCTGTGTTAATCTTTAACTGGGCTTTAATCATTACTTTTTGTTGCAATCTATGTCATTAACTACACTTAAGCTGATTATCCATTAACTGTTTTAATGGTGTGCTAAGCACTTCAGGAAATTAATATTTGTGTGCTATTTGTGGTCAGCAGGATCAGGGCAGTGATGGTGCCCACATGTAGTTGAGGCCTGCACTGTCCTTCAAGAAATTCATTGAGTTGCTGGAACAAATCTAGAGAAGGGCAATGGAACTGGTGAAGGATCTGGAGCACAAGTCTGATGAGGAGTGGCTGAGGGAGCTGTGGATGTTTAGCCTGGAGAAAAGGAGGCTCAGGGCAGACCTTATAGTTCTCAACAGCTGCCTGAAAGGAGATTGTAGCAGATTGTGGGTTGGTCCCTTCCCCTCAAGTAATGGGACAAGAGGAAACCACCTCAAGTTGTACTAGGGGAGGTTTAGACTGGATATTTGGGAAAATTTCTTCACCAGAAGTGTTGTCCAGCATTGGACCAGGCTGCCTAGGGAAGTGGTTGAGCCACAACCCCTGGAGGTATTTCAAATACCTGTAGATGTGGCACTTTGGGGCATAGTTTAGTGGTGGACTTGACAATTTAGGTTAATGTTTGGACTTGGCAATCTTAGAGGTATTTTCCAAACTAAATGATTCTATCCTATGATTGTACACTTTTCTACTGGTTTACATTAGCTAGAATAATTTGGACGTCTGCTTAATGACTGTAAATAATAGGTAAGAAAGGAAGTAATGTAGAAGAGTGGTATAAATTCATTGCTTTATCATGGGCTAGGCACAGTTTTTGGAACAGTTTTCTGATTCTATGTCTTGTAGGGAATATCACCTGGTTTGTCACATTATTAAAATTTTACAAGACTCTCTTCAGAAGGAGAAAGGAAAAAAGGAAATGTCCTTATTTGAGGGGAGGACCTAGCTGCCTATCTCAAACTGTGGAGTTTTTGAGTAGTACAACAGATTATTTTGAATTGTTTAGTTGTGTAAGTATTCTTTAACCAGGAATATTCAAGGACTGGCAAACTAAGAATATGCTGTGCTTGGAATTAGGAAAATTCAATGCACAAATATTTACCTACACCTAAGTTCTTGTTGAGCAAAGAAACATAATAATCATAACTTCTTACTGTCCCAGTTTCCTGCCAGATAATAAAAATGAGACTATTGATCTGTGTATGTCTTGTATTTATGGCTTTGACTTCCCAGTATAAAACTCTGTAACATATTTTTGCTCTTAAATAAAAAATGTTGCATTGAAAGCTAGTATTAGTTATAATCAGTGAGTACATTTAAAATGACAGATGGATTGCCACACTCCGATAGCTTGTTGTCTATTGAATTTTTGAAATTCTGTTTCTTTGAGAAGAATAAAAAACTGAGTTTCCATGTAACAAATCGCGTATTTTCTTCATTATT
>VZTR01020050.1:103055-120550 GCA_013400775.1 Chaetops frenatus | reverse complement strand
CTCCTCGCAGCTTGCGGCACACGCTCCGCCTGCCCGGCTGACGGCGACAGCGCGCCCCTGGTACAGCGGTAACGCTGACCCAGTGTTCTGTTTCTCTCTCCGTCTCTCCCTTCTCTTGTCTGCTCCATTTTTTAACCCCCTTTCGGTAAGAACACGTATCTTCCTTCATCAATAAACTGTTGTCAGATATAATATTGCCGCGTTTGCACTATATTTTTGTCCTAGAAATCTATTGAAAAGAATCCTCCTCGACTCCCCTTTTACAATGGGACGGGACACCTGTTCAAGAATATTTGTTGTAAACATATTTGTCTTCTTATATATGGCTGGCAGATTGCTAATTTGAGACAGAATCCTGTATTTGTAGTACAGAGAAAATGATTCTAGAGTGTTGACAATATTTTGAAAAGTAATAGTATTAAATTTCTCTTCATCAAATTTGAAGCCTGACCAGTTCTGGTTAATGTGAGAAACGATGCCTCACATCTCCAAATTTTTAAGGTTTTATTAGTTATAAAACAACTGTGACAAGTGGGGATAAGGACCTGCGATCTGCAGTAACACAAGCAAAGGAGTGCAGCACTGGATGCACGGGCAATCAGAGGCACACCAACAAGGCGGCAGAGATACCTTTAATTTCCCGGAGCTGAGGCAAGCTCCTCCCCTGACTCCACCCCTGATGCTGTCCTGGTTGGCTCCTCTGTATCCAGGGTTCCCTGATTGGTCTGTGAGGGTCCAATGGAGTCTTCTGTTCTCTCCCCGAATGTCAATAGGGTCACGCCCCACTACCTCACCCATTATCCTGCTCCCTTTACCTTGTATAGCAACTCCTTTTTCATTAGCCAACTAATTTATAAATTTCACAAACAACAATTTATTAACATCATTCACAACTGATTAAGATTATTAACATTAACAGGTACAACTCACTAACTCCAAACTTATTATCCTTACTAACAAGCTTACTTGTCTTTAACCATAAACTCCTTACATGAACACCAACCTCCATGATTCTCACTTATAACTGTTAACATTTTTGGATTCCAGAAAAGTTTAACTATTTCTTGAGTTCTTGGTACAGCACTGAGCAGTACCTTGCTGGTAACATATGTGCCATGCAACTGAAGTGAAGTTCAGCTGTTTCTAAAGTGGCTGAGTCCGTGTGAATTCCGTGATGGATCTGATTTTACAGGTCAGAAGGTTGTCATGCTTTTGGACACAGGGTGACAAGACTATAATAATTGTTTCCAAGGTTTAACATCTGTACATTTATACTGCCCTTTTCATTTGGAGGTATCAGTGAACATTTTGTATTTTTTAGTTTTTATTAGCCCACATTTAACATGGTAGATTTATCTATGACTTGTTCAGCTGAATCCTTACAGAGAAACTTTGTGATTTTTTTTAAAGGAAGCTGAAACTTGGTCAGCTGCATTTTCTTAAGTTGTTTTTTGTGTTTATGTAAAATATGATCTTTCAAGCTGCTGTAAATACACCCACAGTCTGTGACCTTCATCGTAGAACACTTAGCAATTTTAAATCCATAGGTAAACTATTTTTGTCTTATTTTGTGGTACTGCAGCCAATTTAAGTTTGAAGATGTTTTATTAGCTGAAATAATGCTGCTTTTTCACTGCCTATTCACATGGGAGACACAAACCAAACTGGAAATACTCAGCTACAAATGCAACAGCCGGTGAATTTGCACAAGGGATTTGTTTGCACTTAGGAGAAAATCCTCTGCTATAGTTTGTTGTGCCACTGGTACCACAGCATCTGCTATTTTCATGGCTTTTCCACCTTTAAGTTTTAGTTTTGAGAAAAAGACATCAGTTTTAGAGGGGAGTTTTAGATCATATTAAAAATCATAAATTGACTCAATATATCCAAGGACATAGTGGGAGCAATATCTTGTGTTTATTTTAGTATTCAAAGTTAACTTTTACAGTCTGCATATGGGATTCTTCAAGCTGGTTGGTTGAAGTGTTGTTTAAAGTGTTTTCTACAGAATAAAGCTTCTTCAATGTACTCCCCTTTAGAGTTGAGCATTAGAGTTTATCTTTTTTTCTCAAATATAGTCTCTTTATATCTTGAGTGACTCCTGGGTGTCAATTTATTTTCTATTAACTCTTTCAGTGATGCTGAACAGCATGTTTTCTATGGTATCTAGAGGAATATTCTTATTAAAAAGCTGTTCCTTTCCATGCAGTCTAGATATTTATTGCGTCATTCACATTATTTTTATTAAGATACTGCTTCAAAAGTATTTTCAGTAGCATCAATGAAGCTCATGAAACTGTTTTTAAGCTTCAATGAAGCTTATAAAATTCATGACTTAATAAGCTTATTTTAGTGATTATTATTGGTTATTTTGTAGTCTGAATACTGTATTTTGGTGAGCAACTACTGAATCAACTAATAGTTGCCAACTAACATTTGACAACTGCTGTGACATCTCTGGCAGTAACTGAATAGTTGTGCATGAAATGTCATGAATAAAATTAGTATTAACCTGTATACCAATTTCAGAGAGCTTCCTTACCTTGTGTGTCTTGGTTCAATATATTGAACGGTAGGGAAAAATCCTATTATTTCAAGCAAGCAAGTAAAACTTAAAGAAAGCAGAAAACCATGAAACAACTTTCAGAAAGTAAGTAGACTTAGAAGGTTCTGAGAACAAAATACCATCCACTTAATGTGATTTTGGAAGGACCTATATATTTAGACAAGCATATATATCAAGAAAAAATAAACTAAAAATATGCCAAAAGGAAAAGGAGATCTCTATTCTCCCTATTTCTGTGTACTAAGTGAAGAAATTTTAATTTTTCTAATAAAGATGAAATTAATGGTATATATTGTTGCCAGTCACAAAACCAGTATTATCTCTGCAGTACCTTTTTTTGCTCTACAGTGTTGCCTACTTTTACATATCTTCCCTTTTATGCTATATGTGGATATTTACATGGGTATGAAGGCACTAATCCTAGTTCTCTGATTTACTCTCGTGGTGTAGGTAGTGTGTCCTGTATTTGTGTTGTAAGGAGTCAACTGCTTGAAGAAGCTGGAGCTAATAAAGGCATTCCTCACTCCCCATCTGAATGGACTTTGGTTTAAGAAAATGGAAATTTATGCAGAACTCTGTGTGTGTGTGTGTGTATGTCTGTTTCCTCAACCTTCCCATGCAGATATGCTTTATGCCTTCTGAATGCCTGTGTTTTCAGTGAGACGTGTGAAAGTGTTAGGTGAAGGCTTAGTCATGGGGATTACTGGCTGTGAAGAGCCCCTGGTACACTCAAATCTTCTTATGGGCAAAAGAGGAACATGGGAACACTCTTTACACAACAGTCAAATAATCAGTTCATAGTACAGTTGTTCAGCGCTTCTCTGCTCTGTTGTTTTTAAGTTTGGTTTTAATTGAATGCTTAAGGTTGCATTCCAATAGTGACCAAGCATTGTTATTTTACAAAATACCTCTGAGATGAAGAAGATTTGCTGTGTCAGTTATTTTTAGAGAAGGAAAAGAAACCAGTGATTTATTAATTTGATTTTTCTGAGGAATAATCCTTCATGTCAACATTTTTACAGTCACAAAAATCTGTGCATGTACAGCATGAGTACTATTGTAAAGAATAGTATTCAATAATGAAAGGCTGGCAAAATACCTTTGTATCACCTAGATTCAAAGTATTATAAAAAAGATGGGGATGACTTTTTAGTAAGGCCTATAGCAATGGGACAACAGGTAATGGCTTGTTACACAAAGAATTAAGCATCCTGATGTTGCAACAGTGTCTGGAAAGTTCATGACTCAACAGTATAATAATATTTTTTTTATCTCTGTTGGCACTGGTATGACAAATAAACCCATAGTTTTACCATTCCAAGATCATGCCTGAGATGCCTACTGTGACTGTTCCCTTATTTTCAGAAGGTGTATTTAATTTAAAATTTCCTGATTTCTTCAGTGGCACTGCAGAGGAAGTGTGGAGAGAACATCAGAAATAGTTATCTATCATTTAATTCCACAGCAATTATATGAGGTGACATTTCTTACAGCATACAACATATGTGAAATTTCTTTAGGCATTCTGTAATGTGATTTTCTTCTTTTTTTTTTCAGTGGATTCAATATGAACTGTGATACTATTAATGTGTTCTGTTATTAAAAGTTAATAAAAGGACAAAGCAGTAATCTTACTCAACATCTCCAATGTACTTTGATAATGTAATTTTACATTAGAGGGATTGCAGAATTGCATGATGTCTCACTAGCTCATAGGCTATGATTCTTGTCACCTTTCTAAAAGACAAAGTCGATTCTTAACAGTTTTTTTTCAGGCTTCTAATTAAAATGTAAAGTAATTTATATTACTGGAATAATACAGACTCATAATTGGAAAATTGCAGCTGAAGGAAGGTGTCTGACACAATGCTACAAAAAGGGTGCTCTATGCTGCTGTTATTTTTGATATGTGAGGCAAAGATGTTTTTCTCCCATTCTTAAACAGTTTCATTTTTTTCCACACAAGGATGGGGTTGTTGATTTAACCCTGCAAGAAACTTCAGTTATGACATTCTATAATTGCATTTTGAGAGAATCAAAATTAAAAAGGCATTAGGTGCTGTTAAAGTGGATGTGAAATTGCTAGGACTCGTGATGATTTCTTATTTTCTTTGAAATAGATTGGGGAATATGTTGATAGACTTACACTTGTGGTATGAGTTTTCATAGCAAGAGTATGCCTTTGTTTTTTAAATGATACAACAGATTACTGCTCCTATTTTCACAGTAAAATTACAGATTATTTTATGAGAATCCCAGGAGTCGGGAGCGACTGGAGAAATGCAGCCCACTATTTCTGATCATATTCATTACCTTTAGTCATGATTATTCACTGTGCTAGTCTTTGAGAAAGTAATAAAATAAATAGTCTTCCTCTGTTCTTTAAAATATGTGAAGCTCCTGTTAGTTATTAAACAGCAGTTAAAGAGATGTTAGAATATTTTGACAGCGGAGCAGCAAGGGGGAAACAAATTAGAAAATAATTACGAGTCTGAATGAGCAGCAGAAGATGTTGTGCCTGTCATGAATAGCAGGTGATGCTTGAAGAAGTTGCATGGTTTGTCTGTGTTTAGAAAAAAGTACCTGCACAGAGAACAGAAAATTGCAGAAAGGTCTGTGCAATAAATCCTCTGAGCACAGATTTGTAGGAAAATGGGACACAAATTATGAGTCTTGTTTCTCTTTACTCCAACTTTTTTTTCTCTCATGTTTGAAAAAGGATTTAAAGCTTCTGAAAACAAGGGATTGAGCAAGCCTACTTCCTTTCCTGCTGACCTCTGTTCTTCTAAAGTCCCTGTCTTACTACCAATGTGATAATATCCAAGCATGGCCATACAGCAAAGGTTACTAGATGTATTTTTACCACACATTTGACAACCTAATTTTTCTGGGTTAATCATTCCTGTCCACGAGACAGGAATTTCCACCCACTCAAAGGGTGGCCTGATCTAATATAGCATAGGTGACAAAACAGAAATATTTAGTGTGTCTGGGGCATAGGAGGTCAAAGGGAGAGAGAAAACCAAAAAGCAGCTGCTACAATGAAAGTAGAGGTATCAGGTGCCACACATGGTGGCCGGTCTTTTTGCACCTATAACAAGTGCCCACATGACAGCAGGACACCATCAGGGTGAGAACATGAAAGAACAGTACTGCATGACAGTAGTAAATAAGTAGTTTTACTATATTTTTCTATAGCAAACAGATAATTTACATAAAGGTAAATATCTCTGGCCAGTGTATTGTTTTTTTTTTGTTTTTCCTAACTGATTGGTGTGAATACACATCACCAAATGCTTAAATAGTTTGGAGGAACGGTGCCCTGACAGCATTCACGATTTGCTGTGTTTGGAGCTCTTCTGTGTTTCTCTCCTCTCTGTTCTATTCTTTGTTATGCCTGCGCATATAGAAGCCTTATGATATGCTGAGGCAGAAAATTCTTTGCCTCATCCTCTCCTAATCCCTCATTACTGGATCTGAAATAAATCACACTTTGTTTAATCAACAGATGGAGACAGCCTGTGCATCAGCTCTCATGTGCAGTTCAGATTTGTTCTTCATAGAAAAGACAAATCAGTAACTATCTGATAGGTAATTTTTTCTGTATTAAACCTAGGATTTTTTAAAAAAAAAGGTCATTAAATCACTTGCACTATATTTTTGGTTGTGTGGATGGTGTATGGATTCTTTCCGCTTAGTCCGAAGCTTTTTTGTTTGCACTTTGCTTCTTAAGCAGATTATATTTAAAAGAAACTTTAAGTCTTTTTCTAGGTAAAGAAACACCTTTTGAATTACAGAGGGTAAGAAAAAACCCCAAAAACATGAGAAAGTATCTATCTGTCTATCAAAAATAACATTTATTCCAATTATGCTTTTCATGTCCTCTCTAGGACTCTTGATCTCTGGTGAGCAGACATGAAAATTGCATCAAAATTTGGAATGAACTTTTGAACTTGCAATGCTGAAAATTAATAAAACAGCTCTGTTCTCTCTTGCTGATACAATAAATGATATAATGCCAGTAAGAAGAGATTGTTTTGCAGAGTGATTTTGAGTTGGAAAGATTGCACTGCACCACCAAACACACTGTACTTAGGGTGATCCTATTAAGAAGTAGAAGTATGAATGGAGACATTTGTTAAACCAATGTACACACAGGAAGATGAAATAGTGAGGTATTGCCTTCACAGGGTAGGCTTATTTTGCTTTTAATCATGCTGTTACATTCCTAGGGTAGATTCAGTTTTTTTTCTAATATGATAATTAGAATTCTGTTCCCCTGTAATAATTTAATATTGTTTCTGTGTAAAAGTTTATATGTACAGTATTTTATGTAGTGTATAATCTCGTGAGTAATTATTTGCTTAGTCTACCAGGTTTTAGCTGAAAGTAACTGAAAGCTTTTTAATTTATTATTGGGTTTTTTTCTGTAAGGCTATGTGACCTATATTTTTCCATAGAGCTTGCTCAACTGGAAAGTTTTGTTGATTAATTTTATTCTGCATTTGTCCAGGCTTATTCCAGATAGAAGAACAGAAGAAAAAAAGCAAGCATCTTTCTCAGCCTTCTAAAATGTATCCAAATGTCAAATATTAGTTTTGATTTTTATGAAATTAGTTTAATAAAGGCATTTGTGAGATCTTATTGAATGGGGAAATGATCACTAAAATTAACAATTCTTAGGGTCTTATCTTTTTGCCTTCAACTGACTGCAGACATTCTCACACATCTCTTCCCCTTTAGTTTAGATATCAGTTAGTTTGTTTGTTTTTAGAAAAAGCTACACTTCAGTATTCATGAAAATCTTGCTTAGAGGAGGGATCAGTATGAAAGAGTGGCAGTGTTACAGAACCTCAAGGTGTATTTTTGAACTCTCTGATCCATATTAGGAAATCAAGTGTAATTTTCAAATATTTTCCATAATTAATTTGTAAGAAATTGGTGGACCATGGATTTTTTCATTCTGGAAACTTGTTCTAGTTATACATACCTGAGATGCTATGATATCTGCCATAGATACAGATTGGGGAAATACAATAAGTACGGAAATATTTTTTGTTCTATGCTGCCAAATTGATGAAAATTCCTTATTGGTACAGTAAGTCTCAAACAAAAAAAAAAAAAAGTATCTCCTGTGCTGGAAACTGCATTGCTGAAGCAGATTGTTAACTTCAGTATCTTCACATATTAACTTTTGCAAGCTTTGTACTTCACTAGGTGTCAAATAGGGCATTCAGGTGGATTTGAATTTTAACATTTTCTTCATTGATATTTTAGTTCTATTAAGGGAAATAAAAGGCTGTGGTTTTCATTTAAGCTAATGCACATTTATTATGCTGAAGTAATGTGTCAGTCTATCACTATTAATTCAACTGTCTTTTTATGCAAATTGCAAAAAGTATTATTTTAAGTATTTTTTTAAGGAGGTTAGGCAACCTCTTATTCAAACCACAGTTTGGTATAAATTAGGATTGATCCCAAACTTTAAAAGAGCAAATACAAAATCTGCTTGTTAAGCTACATATCAGTGATTTAAAAGATGTTCAGTATTTTATTACAAATTTCAAACCAAGTTATTTGTGTCACAGTGATGCACTTTCTTGACAAATTTTATTCCTTGACATGCTTTTGAGATGATTTAAATCTTCTTGGGCTGGTAAGATCAATTTTTACCTCTGTGATAATGAATTCAAATAACTATGCTACTATATACTTTGATAACCATGGAGAGAAGGTATCATACATAAACCTTCATGCTGTGTTTCTATACTAGGATTAAAAGGCCATTAAGACAGCACTGTTTAATTATTAAAGTATAAAAGTTTAATTCAGATATAGAGTTGTGCAAGTAAATAATTCACAATGTATACTCTGATTGAAAATAACTTGTGTTATCTATAATCCTATCCCATGTCTAGTGTATCATGATTCATATGTTGGAATACTAATGTTCTGCATAAAATACTGAGAAATAATATTCAGGTAAAACACTTGAGTTTTGTTATCACTCCTTTAGGGAACAGAATCAGTATCATATGGCAAACTTCCACTTGTATTGTTCAGAAATTCTCATAACATTTAAAGGGGAAAAACCCTGCACCTGATGAAGCAATTTTAAATATAGAATAACTAGAGGGTTGCGTGTGCTATGTGTACATTTGCTTTGGAAGAACAAAAAGAGAGGCTAAATTCAACAGATGCATATATGTGCAACAAATTCTAGTTCACAAATATGTCACATGTTTTTTAAAATTACATGGGGTAAGATAGGCCTTTCACTCTAAATAATGGTGATCCAGAAAATCTCCATGAGTGATCCTAACTAGTTAACAGAAGATTCACATCAGAGGCTTATGTAAGACCTTCTGCCATGACTGGATATTTTTCCCACAAATTTTAGTGTCCTTTGGGAACACAGACTTGCTGCACCCTTCTTATTCAGGTTCTGTTACGATGTAGAGTAGAAGAAAAGTGATAGGGAGATAAAAGAAAACAAAAAGGAAAAGTACGTGTAATAGTGGGATTTACTCATTTCAGTATTCATCTGAAAGTGGGTATTTAACTGAAGTCCTGAATTTCTGACATTATTTTTAACAGCAATGTAATGTAAAATGCATAAGTGATATTTAATCAGGATGAAAGTCCTCCAAATAATTCAGGTTTTATTTATGGTTTAGGGAAAAAAATAATGCAGTTTCCAAGATCTCTTCCCATGAGGAAGTTTTAAATTATTTTCTTTTGTGTGTGTGTGAAGAGACACTGTGGGTCTTCTGACTCACCAGCTAAACATGCACTGTGGGCCACTGGCATTTGTGTCTGTAGTCTTAAACGTATCATGCAACAAGCCTGGGCTTAGAACTTTACAGATGGGGGTGAACTGTTAGAGGCCGAACTTTTAATACTTCATAATACATGAATCAATAAGATCTTTTACAAAATATGTTCCTGTGAAAAAGACCCTGAATAATAAAATAGGGAAAATTCAGATATGTATGCCTTTCTGTCTGGTACTTGTTTGTTAGCAATACACAACCAACTGGAATCAGACACACTCTGGGAAATCATTCTCCATCAAAACAACTTAAGACATTTCAGAAGGTTGGATTTGTCAACATCATTGATTTCTGTGCCAGAATATACTTTAAATGGGAATTAAAGATTATAATTTACAGATACAAAGTTGTGGGAAACAAAAAGACAAAAAAAGTCAAAAGACAAGAATTCGAGAGCAATATTTCCCTTCTATGTGTGTGCAGCATGGTCATAAATTTTTACAGGTTCACAGGATAATCTGAGTTGGAAGGGAGCTACATGGAATCCAACTCTTAAGTAATAATCCATACAAGGAACAAAACACAAGCCTTGGTGTTATTAGCACCATGCTCCAACCAAGGGAATGTCAGGCACTGTAGTGGCCTTTCAGGTACTATGTGCCTCTTATAACTGTCTTGGCAGCAGTATAACAATATTACTCTCTTGGCTGTCAACTGTTTTTTAGCATAAGGACAGAGCAAGCTTGTTTTATTACAACAGAACAAACAGATTCCATCAATCAAGTACAAACTGCTTTCAGGGATTTTGTATAGTGAAATCATACCAAAGCCAAAATCTATGTTGTAATTCATCACATTTGTTTAGATTCTGCTGGCTAATAACTTAGTGCTATAGTTACTTTCTGTACAGTAACAACCTTAATGGGATTCTAGAATGGTTCATTTGTAACAGGAAAGAAAAATATATTCAGTGCATCAGATGGTATAGGTCAATGTTGCAAAATACTCTGTCTAAAAGATGTATTGATTTGCGAGGTTATTATTGCAGTTCATCTGAATTGTTTTACTGCTGGAGACCATGAACTTTCCTGTGTAGTGAAAATTATAGATGTTGTCCACTGTTTTCTTCTTTAAAGTGTCCATCAGCAAAATCTATTTCAGCATAGTTTATAAAAGGCTGGATGCAGACGAAGAGAATAGCATCATCAGGATTGCTGTTCCTCTTAAGGCTTCCAGGAAATGTTTTGTAATGATACATATTTGATAAATTTGCTTACCTTTCCTTCCCTACTATGGATGTGTTGTTGTTAAGGTGTCAGTATTTTTGAGAGAATCAGTATTTTAATTTCCACATTCTTAAGTCACCAGACATTTCCAATATATTCTAGGTCCCATTTTGAAGATAACAGAAGAGTGACTTAAAAATAAATTCTCCATCAATTTGTCAAATTGGGCTCCTCAGCTACATTTGGAAAATAAGACTTCACATCTAAATCATCTGGTGACCTTGGGAATTATACAGGTCATTCCTGAGCAGTTGCAGTGCCTTTTCTTTATTAATATGCTGATATAAGATTATGGAAGTTCATTCTTTATAATTCTGCTTGACAGAAAGAGTTGAACTTCATTGTTCTGTTCTTGTTTGTTAATTTTTAAAAGGCTATAAATCCTGCAAATTCTCACTTGGATTTCTGTACCCAGTAGGAAATTAAAAGGTGATGCAATCAATATTCTAAGCTCACTTTTCTTTCCTTCTTTTCCTTGAGAAGTACGCTTCAGTATTCTTACCCATAATGATCAGTAACTGTTCCACAGCTCCTTAATGGTGCCACTCACATTTTAAGAGTGAGGATCCAGTAGGGGAGAGAAGAGGACACCCAAAGTGTACTTGAGGCATCCCAGTCAGCACTCCTATGAGCTCCCTGCACAAGCTAGAGCACAGTATGTGTGCCAATGTATTGCCTATTGCCTGTCTTTAAATCTGCTACCTGCTAACGCCCATGTCATATAACTGACAAGTTCTGAATAATCATTCCCTGCATACTATTTTCACAGCCATGGAACATGGTGCACAAAATTTAGTACAAATATAGGCCCCTGGTATCACTTTAGATGCCAGGTGGACCTGACCATCAGGCAGCTCTCCATGAGGGTATGGATCTCATGTTTGTTTTTTTGAAAACTACCAGCATAGCTTATACATCAGTTAATTTGAGTATTCAAAGTTTTTGTTTGTGTTTGTTGTTTTTTGTTTTGTTTTGTTTCATTTTGGGGTTTTTGTGTGTGGTTTTTTTTCTTTTTGTTTTGTTTTGGGTTTTTTTGTTTGGTTATTTTTTTATTCTTTCTTTATTTTATTCTGATTTCACAGTATCTGAATCTCACATGAATTTGAAGTAATTTTTTGCATGTCTGTATAAAAAAGAACATTGAAGGTGAATGTACTTTGGAGTGAATTGGTGGGATAATGCTATTTTCCATTTCTTTTTTAATATTGTCTAGCATTCATTAATTATGTCTTGTGTGATTCTAGTTGCCTTTTTTTGATGCATGAAAAACAGATATTGGATGATTTATTACTGGCTTCTCCAGCTGTCCTTCTGTCATTACTAAGTTGTTGTTCCCCTATATATTGGCTTTATATGGCCAGGCTTTATTAGTAGGGGCTACAGGGATGGCTTCTGTGACAAGTTGCCAGAAGCTTCTTCCATGTCCAGCAGAACCAATGCCAGACAGCTCCAAGATGGACGTGCTGCTGGCCAGGGCTGGGCCAATCAGAAATGGTCGTAGCACCTCGGTGATAACATATNTTTGAAGTTTAGGCCTGCCTTGCAGGCAGAATAATCCTTATTCTCATAAAACCACTACACTACACTCTCGCCTGGTGTGAGCAGGCGAGCAGGTGAATGTGAAACCGTTACAGACTCACACTGGGAGAAGTTCATGGAGAACTGTCATTTGTGGCAGGAACCCTGTGTTGGAGCAGGGCAAGGACTCCTTTTCCTGAGTGGCAGGAGAAAAAATGTGTGATGAACAGACCATAAGCCCCATTCTCTGTTTCCTTGCACTGCTGGAGTAGGAGATAGAGCTTGGGAAGAAGGGAGGGGTGAGGGAATGTGTTTTTAAGGTTTTATTTTACTTCTCATTATCCTGCTCTGATTTTGTTAGTAATGAAATTCAGCTAATGTCCCCAAGTTAAGACTGTTTTGCTGGTGATGCTATTCATTGAGTAATCTCTGCCAGTCCTTAACTCATGAACTTCAGTTACATTTTCTCTCCCCTGTCCAGCTGTGGAGGGGAGCATTAGAGCAGCTTTGGTGGGTGCCTGGCATCTGGCCACAGTTGACCCACTACATCCTACTTCTTACTGTTAAATGGCAGGAATAAGAATAAATACTACATACCAAATTTATTTCAATATAAGTTCTCTGGTGTAGGTTATGTAAATGGGACATTCACCCATGTTGTTATTTCTTTTTCTTACAGTTCCATTTTCTATGATTTTACCACAGTGTAATTTTTCTACTGTGTGCTAGTTTTCCTTTCACAAAGCATCTGAGGTGCTTGTATAATCAGTATCATATACTAATGTCTTAATTTAAAAACAGNTGCTATTCATTGAGTAATCTCTGCCAGTCCTTAACTCATGAACTTCAGTTACATTTTCTCTCCCCTGTCCAGCTGTGAAGGGGAGCATTAGAGCAGCTTTGGTGGGTGCCTGGCATCTGGCCACAGTTGACCCACTACATCCTACTTCTTACTGTTAAATGGCAGGAATAAGAATAAATACTACATACCGAATCTGTGTTACACTGTTTTTGGTTTTCTTTATCCATGTGTATGCTTAGAACAGAAACAATAAATCTTTAATCTTGGTATGTGTGTTTTACATGATTGTTTAGAACATTGTGGTCATGTTTTATTGCATTATTTCCTTTCTGAACTTCCAGTGTTCATGGTAGGGGAGTCCTGTGCAGGGCAAAAAGTTTGACTTGATGATCCTTATGGGTCCTACAAACTTGAGATTTCTGTGGTTGTTGGATTTTATGATTATATGTTATCCAGTGGCTGGATTTTCTGCCAGTTTTATATTTACAGAAGAAGTCAAAAGATGTCCTCAGTAGTTGTGGAGCACAGTAGAAATGTTTCTAGAGCTATTATGTTTGCAGATCACGATCAAGTTTCTTCTCTGATACAGTGGAAAAATCCTTCTTTCTCACTGTTTCATATTCACAGTTTCTCACTGGATGATAGAGCTTGGATTTATTAGTCAAAATACTGTTTTTATTCAGTTTTGGCATTAGTTTTCTAATAATTTTTTTTCTTTTTTGTGACAGGAAGAACCTAAATCTAACTAGTTGCACTTTTTACTTGCCTTTTTAAGCTTACTGAAAATATAGTCCTTTATTACACCCTTCCTCCTTTTCAAGTTTCATGTAAAAAAAAAAAAAAAAAAAAAGGACTATTCTAATTTTGCATTCCAAGGATTGAGTTGCCGAGTTTCAGATAGGAGGAGGTATTGTATTTGATATTTGTATTTTCAGTTAGTTTCTGTAGATTGTAAGGTAAGGCAGCTGAGCTATATCTTGTTCTGCAGAATACTACTGACATAAAACATTTACAGCCCTAACAGGATCACCTTGGTTCCTAATGAGACAGTATGGTGAGCAATTTAGGGCAAGTTTTGTAAAACTGCAACTAAAACTATATGTTTTCCAGCAGGCTGTTATAACTTCCAACGGGGAGTATACACATCACACTCCATTTAAATGGGATGCTGTTTTTGGTAACATAAATTAAAGCACATTTGACATACAAATTGGAAGCACAGAATGGTAATGAGAAGACAAATAAACTATTGATAAATTGTGAATTGAATAATTGCTAACCTTTCTGGCCGTCTTACTAATGATTTATCAGTTAGCTCTAAATTTCTGACTTTTTAAGCCTGGGGAAATCAAGTTTGATATTTGGGAAGGTGGAAGTATTTAATGATTTTGTCAGTTCTCTCTCTGATCTAAGTTAACAATTATGCAAGCAGAGATGGCCTATTCCAGCGAGGTGACTGAGAAAACTGATAATTTGAGAAATGTATTAATATGTTTTATTTGTTGTTTCTCAATTATGTTTGAGGTGTCAGATAACCTAACACTAAATTAGCCATAAAAAGAAATCAATGAACAGAGAAAATAACAAGAAACCTCTTCTGTGCGTGATACTAAAAGAGATGCACACAGACACACACAGGATGGTGACAAATGCTGCCACAGACAAGGAGCTGCCTTCAACATCACCGTCTTGCAGGATTGGCATGAACATTTGCACAGACAGACAACTCCTCACCTCTGCTAGAGGCTGAATCTCAGTACTGACAGCACACACTCACCACACTCTTGATTCATACAAACGTGTACATCAGTGACTCCCTCGAGCACTGACATGGCCCCTTCTGTCCAGGCCACCCCCATTCTGACCAGATGGCAGCCTGCAACCTCTGACCTGACTCCAGCTGCTGATCCCACACCCAGTCACACTGGTCCTGGCAGTAGCTGGCAGCTGGTGCCTGCAGCTCTGCAGCTCTCACACTCACACCCACACACACCCACACACAAAGCATAGGGGATTTCACAGAGATAGCCAAGAAGAAATTTTACATGAAGACAGGACAGACTGGTGAGGAGGTACAGAGCTCAGTGAGACAAGCACACTGACCACTGCTGTTTGACAAGTGACTAACTTCTTTCACACCTGTGTGTCTATTCCAACTTTCTTCCTCCCTGCTCCCCTTCCAGTGCACATTCCATCATCAGTTTGCATAGCTCCAAGACCCCTGGCAAGGTCCTGGACTCTCAGGTTTCCAATGGTTATCAGCAGCAAGATCCTCCTTTTCCTGTGGTTCCTTGGTAGCCCATCAATTAGTGTGACTTGACCACATTTGTTTCAGATCATTGTCTCATTTATGTTTGTCTATCAGGTTTGTGTCACCATATATTTTGTTTATGGCTTTTCTCTTTTCCTTAGTGTCCCACTTGGTAATGTCCTAAATCAAGTAATAGAGAAAAAATAATGATTTCTCTGTACCTTCATCAATTAGTTTGACTTGACCAGGTTTGGTTCTCCTTATCACCTACCTGATCATGTATCAGTGAGGTTTGTGTCTCTCTGTGTTTACGGCTTCCCTCTTTTCTTACTGTATCTTATTCACCTTTATTATAGGCCACAGACTATTACTCTTCCTTTTAAAGTTGACCAGTAAAACGCTGAAAGCTTTTTTTTTTTTTTTTTCCTAATTCAAGCATTCAAGCACTGTGTGTAATTGGGTGTCATTCCTGAAATGGTTTGTTTCAGTTGATCATTGAGTAATTTCCATCTACTGATCAATCATTGGATACAGAAAGATGCTCTTCCAAATCTGTTGATGAATCTGGACTGAAGGCTTCAATTTATTTGCATCTCTCATTTTCTCAAAACCTTGATTCTCTTTCCTTCCTGTAATGTAGTTTTCTGCAAAATTGCAAAAGGTTTCATGTGATTAAATGTAGCCCTAACTCCAGGTTAATCTTAACACTTGGCATGGATGCATTCTGCCTAAAAGAAAGCTTGAAAAGGGTAGTTTGGTAAAGAGGAGAGGGATATTGAAGGAAATCAAGCATATTTCATTTTCTGCAAAGAAAAAGAATCAGTGCCAGAAAATTTCAACAAGAACATGTTCTCATATAATATTTTTTCTACCTTTGATAGGAGTCAAAACCAACTGTGTAGCCTAATTGCAAACCTAAATATGTACACATGCTTAAGGAGGATTGCAAGAATATGCTTGTCTTTACAAGAGTGCAAAATTTATAGAGTACAGACTAGCTTTAGAACATCATTATCCTTCTAACAGTGAGGTCATACAGATAGAGCATTATTAATGTATAAAACTGAGAAATATGTCAAGAGTTATTGGAAAATATTTACTGAAATGTAATATTTCACTCATTCGTTTCAGCAGCACTCCTTTGTTTTCATGCTTGATTTAACTGATCAATACTGAATTATAACAACATGAACATTCACTCTATCTTTGTCATATGTTGATGGTGACTAAATCTTGCACTGCTTCTACCAAAATTTGCCTTTAATTTTTCTTGAACACCAATCATGAAATGGAAATTTGCTGTAAAAGCCATATGTCTTCAATCACAATTACTGACCACTGCTTGGATATCACCTAGCAACTGTAAATGCTCAGCATAAGTTTTCAGACCAGAGAAATCTTAGAAAGGTTTTAAATCTTGAATGCCTGAAGGAGTAATAATTTTCCTGCAGATATTTTTGTGAGAGGAGGTAGCAGCACTACTTGAAACACATGTATGCAAAATCTTTTGCGTTTGGTGTCAGACAGTTAGGAATGCTTCCCACGTTAGGTGAGAATCCCATATATAAAATTCTATAAAACCCAAATGAAATATATGATTCAAATGTGGTGAGCTCTATAACTTCATATTCCTCTAACAAATCCTTTATCCTTTGTATTTGCAGAGAATTAAGAATTTTCTAACTTAATACCTGTGAGCTGATCATGACCCGAATCTTAAACAAATATTTATTTGCTTCTGTTCTTCAAAAGTAGAATATAATTATGTCTCCAAATGCTGCAAGCTTCCATCCTGTTAGTTTTTCATCTTGCAGTGTTAATAACACTCTGTTGATCAAATTAACGTACAATCATTTTGAAAGCCCCTGATGTTTTTGCCTTTGTTTTTTAGTAACCAGTATAAATGCTTATCTTTTTAATACATGAGGAATGAATCTCTTGAATGCAAAAATATTCTTTATAGAGAAAAATACAGATATCCTTTTTAGACATGCAGTTTCTTTTGAATCTCCATGCAGTTTGGCAACTTTCTACATAGAACATGGATCCTTCATTGTATCTTACCTTTTGTTGTTGAAAGCACTGAAAGAGTTTAAGGTGAAAGGATGCATAGGGAAAAATGCCCCACAATATATTTGTGAACATTATAGCACCACATATCCTTTATTCTTCAAGTTTTTCTTTTGGCTTGGATGTTTTNAGTGAGAGACTGGTAGCAATGCATGCTATTTTCATGGAAATCAGTTCATCATTATGTTAGGCTTATCAATCATATCTTTTTTAGCAATTTTGGAGTTTC
>VZTR01020050.1:56240-74768 GCA_013400775.1 Chaetops frenatus | reverse complement strand
TGTTTGGTTTGTTTGTTTGTTGTTATTTTTTGGGTTTTTTTGGTGGGGATGGGAGTTGGTTTTGGGTTTTTTTACTTTCTAAATGGTGTCGCCAAGGAAACACTGAGTCTGTTCTTGCATGCTTTTCTTTTCTATTTTGCAGGTTTCAAAGTGTACTGTCTGCCTTTACTGAGCTGATTGCTGATAGGAATGAATGATACAATATCATAGAATAATTTTGTTCAAAAGTGATGTTTGGAGGTCACCTAGTCCAATCTCCATCTCAGACAGGTTTAAGCAGATAAGGTTACTCAGTCCTGGTTGATCAACTCCTGAACACCTCCAAAGATAGAGATTCTGCAGCCCCTCCCAGCAACATTTTACAGTATTTGAACATTCTTTTACTACAAGAAAAATCCTTTCCCTAGTCCAAGCTGTGTTCCTTGATTCCTGGCCTGTTGTTCTGTGGAAGAGTCTGTTGCCCTGGGAAGGGTCTGACTGTCTCCACTGTATTCCTGGTAAAGTATTTGCTTGCAGCAAAAGTCTTTTATTCTCCTTGTTGAGCTGATCACTTCATTGTCTTCCAATGCACACCCTGCTGCAGTTCTTGACCATCTTGGTGCCAATCCTTTTGATTCTTTTGTGCATATTAATATCCTTTTACTGGAGAGCTCGCAATTGGACAGAGTACTGCAGCTGCATTGTCACAAGTGCTGGATAGAGAGGAAAGAACCCTTTTCCTGGACTGGTTGGCTATGCTCTTGGTCAGATTTCTCTGCTGCAAGAGCACGCTAGTGACTCATGTTCAATTTGTCAAGCCAAATCCCTAGGTGCTTGTCTGCAGATCTGCTTCCTGTACAGTCAGTCCACAGGCTGTACTTTTGGATTCTGCATTTCCTTTCATTGAACTTCATGAGGTGTTTGTCTATTTCTTTACCCTGTCAAAGTTCCTCTGAAAAACAGCCCTGAGGTACAACATATTGTCTGCCTCACTCAATTTGGTGTTGTCTGCAAACTTTGATGCTAGTTTGATGCTAAACTGTGAAAGAGTATGCACTACCACAGCATAGAGAGCAATTGAGTTGCTCAGAATGAAGTAGTCCTTGGTAAACCTCTCTTGGCTGTGCTCATTCACCCTCTTGACAAATATAAAAATGTCAGCTGTGACTGTTTTCCTGTCCTTGGTCACTAACAGGGCTAGCATATGCAAAATGAATAAAAGAAATAATGAGAAGGAGCAGCCCATATTTCATTGTATGTGTCTATAAGAAAGTGAGCTGTATGGAAAGGAAAATCCTCACTGCTTCACAGGGAAAGAATGGGAGGAGAGGCAAAGAGGGACTTTGCCCACAAAATGTCTGTATCTCTCTTTTCTCTGACATTGGTGGGTATCAAACACCTGTTTTGTCCTCAACGGTTAAAGGAGAGTTTGATGCCCCATCTTGATGACAAGTGTGCTAATTACCTTCTAGGAGAGAGTGAAGCAAATCAGGATGTGAGTCCCTTTTCTTAACTTGGGTTTCTAAACAGTAAGTCTGTTGCATTTTAATCAGTATTTCATGTTTACATAGTGACCTCATGAACATATGAATAAGCATTTTGTTTCAAACTGAGGAAAGCACACATACATACTCTTATCACAGAATTGCATAGAGCAGTGCATAAATGTCACTGTCAGAGAATATAATTGTTTCTAAGCGGAGCAAAGCAGTATCATTTTCCTTCTTCAGCTTTGTAGGCTGAGCCACATAAGCATTATAAAAATAAAGACTGTCCATTAAAAATTGGTCTAAAACCAACTTTAATTAGTTTAAAAATATTAATGCAGAGAGGGAGAGAAACAGATACCATTTATGTTAATTGCTCTCCCCCTTATACCTGCAGAAGAAACAACACCCCATTTTACAGAAATCACACAAAGAGAATAATGTTAGGAACACTGATTTACATAAAGAAAGTTTTCTTTTGTTGAATCCTTCCTTTAGTTCCAGAGAACTAAAGAGAAATTTATTATATATTCAGTAAGAATGAAATGTATCTCATGGAACAGGGATAGAATTCCTGGTCAAAGACTTAAACACAATTTAGGGAATTCACAAGGCTTGTGTGGAGCCCTGTTGCAGGTCGATACCTTACCTATTGAAAGGTCAAGCCATTCTGTTGCTTCAGCACAAGTACTAAATAGGGCTCTGTCATCCGGTGGTGTGGCAGAAGTGCAACAGGCTTAATCTAATAATCATTTGAAATTCCTAGCCATGGTTAACCTTTAAATATTTCTCTGAGCCAGTAATGGATTTCAGTTTCTAACGTCAAAATATTCTACCTGCAACAAAGTTTTAACTTTTGAAAGTGCAATTTGAACTTCTTGTAATCATAAGTTTTCAAGAGTGGAAAAATAACACAGAAATGTCTCAAATATCTGAGCGAATTAACACATGAGACGCTCACTTCTCACTTGGTCTTTGCAAAATTGCATGTTGAGACTGTGTCAGACATTGAAATGGTATAAAATCCTTAATATACAGTATCGCTCTTGCTCAAAGTTAAATTCCTGGATTTCATTGAACAAGTAAAATAAAGAAAGAGGGACAGTGAATTGAAGCTAAACAAAATAAGTCCTGTCCTTTCTTCACGCTCAAACAACTCTAAGTTCCTTTAAATTTTTTTTTTTTTAAATCCTAGTTTCATGGAATCACAGACTCACAAAATATCCAGACCAACCAAAAAATCAAAATTGCAAATAGTTCCTGTGAATTTGTAATCAACTTGGATCAAAAGTCTGAGCGGTGAGCTAGGATCCCTTTGAGTCTGCAAGCTTCAAATAAAGTCAGTACATTGAAAGAGCAGGAAGATCTGTAAACAAGAACAAGTTATTCCAGCTCTTTTTTATCAAAAGAAATAATAATTTTAAAGATAAATTATTCTAAACCACACAAAATGTCTTATTCACAGTCATGGGTGGGTGAATTGTAAATCTATCATTATACTTATCTCCATTAACTTTAGGCAAAAAGGTCCTTCTATTAACGTTACTGTTTCATTGGCATTCTTTGTAATGATCTAGTAAAAACAGAGTGTAGGGAGAATTGTATCTTGATAACTTAATGTTAATCTTTATTTTTTTCTCCCAGACAACAATCATCAGATTTGCTTACCAATTTATCTTACACAATATACTAGCAAAATTGGCATGTGGGCTCCTAAATCAAATGAACTCAGAGTTAAGCTTTCTATGGGAGTAATTAGTGCTTTTCTGAGTAATTTCTATGCTCTTGTTTTCAACCTTCAAATCAGGTGACAGCTAAGGAGATCTCTAACATGAGTATTGATCCTTACTACCCTTATCCACTGTGTTCCAATGAAGCACATTATGTTTTGGTTGGGTTTTTAACACAGTAGTAAGAATTTGCAATTTTTGAAGAACTCAAACCCTTTCTAACCGTGTCAGCTTTTTGAAGGCCAATCATGACAGTCATTTAAAACAAACAAGTGAACAAAAAATTTTAGAAAATGTGCTAATCTGATGATTTAATAGTTGTACATTAACTGCTCTCTTTTAGGAATAGGAAAATTGCATGTGTTAAATGCTGTGAAGATCCAGGAAAATAAAAGCTTAGGCTATAAATTTTACCACAGAACAAATAGGAAAGGCTGTATTGTAGGCATATACTGAAAATTGTATAGCTTGGATGTAAAACATCTATGAAAAATCTGAGCAGAAGATGATGGCCTGCTTACAGATCTGAGAGATTACTGTTTATCACAGAAATCAGAGCATGAGGGACGAGAGAGGGATTTGTTGGTGAAAACACTGACTTTTTTTTTTTTTTTTTTTTTTACTTATTAAACTTAAATTATTACTAGTCAACCATGAAATCAAAAACTCAGAGAGATAAGCCAGATCTTCCTGAAGGACTTAAAAGAGCAAAGGTAATTTACTAAGACTTTAAAAAGTATTCATTTCTTGAGGGAGAGCCAGGAAGAACTTAGAACTCTTCTATATACATATTTTTACAAAATTGTATGCTGCTAAAAATATTCAGTTATTATATGAATAAAAGTTGCACACTGCAAATTTGCCCCCCACACAGTGATTATATAGCAAAAAGTTGGGATAAAAGGGAGAAATCTTTTTGTAGTGTGCAAAATTTTCCTTTTTGCTTTCACATATCAGTGTTTTGCCCTTCCTGAGAAAATTGTTATAGTTATTATAGTAACTAATGAATCTTTTTGGGATGTTATAGGAGTCACAAGGAAAATACTTATTTTTATTCCTTCATATCAATATTTATATATTTGTCAGTGAATAATCCAAGGCCATGGTTCTAAGTACAGTGCTGGCAAAAGTGCTTTCCCTCTGACAAGTCAGCATTGTGCCACATGATAGCATTCTAATCATGAATGAATGTGCATGAAATCTGGTAGCTGTCCTGCGTTGTGACTAAAACGTTGTCTTTTCCATTAGCACCTAGTTAATTCCAGCCTGCAAGTCTATGAGACATGGACATCATGAGAAAGCCAGAAGCCTCCACTGTAACTTGTAAGAGCTCTAAGTACTGCAACTAAGGACACTGGCTAGCAGCTAATGACCTTTGACATACCTCTTGGTCATTTCCAGACCCATATAATGTCAGGAAGCCACTATAAAGTGAATGAAACAAAGTTTGAAAAAAAATAAACAAGATCCACAAATAAAACAACACTAAAGAAAACATGAACAACCCCAGAAGGAAACATGAGAACTTTGTTTACAGTATATTTTTCTCTTGGAAAATGAAACTTTAAAAGCAAATGCTGTCAGGTTCTTTTGGAAGATAAAAAACATGTTACAAGCTTGATTTTGATCATGTACAAGGCCACTCAAGATTGTCTTAAACTGACATGAAAAGAAATGGTTCTGTTTTCTTCCTTGTTTTTCTACCAGATGAAAAGAATGCTTTATTGTACTGGATGTTAGTCTTGGTGAGGAACTGAGGTCTAGTTATACTAGATGAACAAGCAACACCTGGTGTGCAGTTTCAATCCTGCTTTTTAATTCTGTTTTATCACTTTACTTGAAAATCTAGATAATATTTTAGTATCCAGATTTTTTTAAAAATTGAAGCATTTTCAGAATCATCAGTGTTTAGGTATCCAATGTGGATGCATAAATTTAGTGAAAGCATGTTTCCAAAAATCTGGTATGAAATTTCATGCTGACTAAGGGATCTAAATGTATATCTTGGTATACATCAGAGGTATGAACAGGGAGAAGACATTTGGAAGGAAAATAAGATCCTCATTTCTACAGCAAATAAAATTCCTTATACATCTTTATCTCAACAGCAAGGGAATATTATCTGCCTGAACACTTTTCATTTCCTACTATGACTTTAAATAAAAGCAGCAGCCTTTGTAGATTCTTATTTGAGTCAGTCAGCATTGTTTGCTGCTGGGGAATATATGTGACAAGGCACAGCTGAGACATCTAGAAAAACACTTATATTTTCATTCTACAGGTGTTACTATTTTGGTTTTCATGTGCTTGAGAGAACATTAAATGCTTGGACAATGATTGAGTGCTTTATGAGATACTTTTTGAGCTAGAAACATTTTAGATCCAGATACTCATTGTTTCATGTACATATTTTTAGATATACTCTTACAAATAAGCTAATATTAAATAAAGAAATTACATTAATTTTCAGTTAAATAGAAGAATTCATTCTCTTCAGAAGTAAAAAAATAAAACCATAACATAGATACACAGAAAAATATTCAGATGCTAAATTGAAGAAAAAACAGAACAAAATGGGAGATCTGTTGGCAGCATGCACCAGATAAGTGGCTGCATTTCAGAAATTGCTTTGAGAAAAAGAAAATACTTTGAGCCTGAAGAGATACAGAACCGCAATAGAGAAGTACAACCTCTGGGAAAATTTAATTGATTATGACTAGATGATGCACCGTTGAATGTCCCAGTTCAGCAAATCTTTTAAACGTTGCTGGGAATTTTTGTTTATTTTTCCTGTTTGATGCAGTAAACACCCATTAGACATTAAAAGAGTAGACCAATATGCCACTGATCCTCTGGTCCTTGATAAGGTGCCAGCTGCTCAGTATCACTATTTGCATAAACAGCTGGAGTTTTTCTGGACCTATTCCTATCATGTAGCTGGATGCCTTCCTGATGGTTTGCACTTCATCATATCTCCAGTGAGCTAGCTTGTTTGTGATAGATCTGAAAACTTCACAGAGAGAAAAGGATCTTTCTTTAGTCACATTTAATTTAAGCAGACTTCAATATAAATTTAATAGGGAGCATGTTCTGAAACATGCAGAATGAGCTGTTCTCTGCACTTTTATCAGTTTACCAGAAGACATGGGGAAATCTCTAGGTTACAGTAATCTCTTCTTTTCCTTAACAGATTGATTGTATGCATGAGTGGTTTAATCTGTTCTTCCCGGTGAAAAAAATCCATAAGAAGAGTATATTTCCTAATTCAGTAAAATTTCGTAGTACTAAAATCACGAAGTTTTAAAATGAATGGTACCCTGTATGAAAAGGCTTTGAATACAACAAGAGACGCTGTTTTCCTTAGAAGAAATTACAAAAGGGTGGAAGTAATTATTTTTTTTATTTTCAATTTTATGTTGCACTATCTATTTAATAGGCAATGTTTCTGATTTTGTTCCTTTATATCTAGTAAGAAGCTGTATAACGGATTTATGCTTTGGAAATTTGAATCTACAGTGGCTCAAACTGGGTGTTTTTTGATAGTCTGTGACGGTCCATGAAAGTCAATATTACTTGATATTAAACTGAAAGAAACATAAAAATATTTTAAAATTAATTTTCCCAACTTTATTAAGGCTGTCACTTTGTAGAAGGTTAACAAGTGGATAGGCTCTCTTTTATTCAGATTACAATAAAAATATATAAAATGAAATATAAGTAAACCCTTTTGTAATAGTAGCCTTCATTTCTGAAAAATAAAAGAAGAACTCAGGGGTGCTGGTGGGTGAGAGGCTGGCCATGACCCAGCCACGGGCACTCCCAGCCCAGAGAGCCAAACGTGTCCTGGGCTGCATCCAGAGCACCGTGGGCAGCAGGGCCAGGGAGGGGATTCTGCCCCTCTGCTCTGCTCTGCTGAGACCCCACCTGCAGGGCTGCATCCAGATCTGGGGTCCCAGCACAGGAAGGACAGGGACCTGTTGGAGTGAGTCTAGAGGCGGCCACCAGGTTGGTTAAAGGGATGGAGCTCCTCTCCTGTGACGAAAGACTAAGAGAACTGTTTTTGTTCAGCCTGGCAAAGAGAAGGCTTTGAGGTGAAATAATAGTGTCCTTCCAGTATCTGAAGGGAGACCACTGGAAAGATGCAGAGTAACTTTTTACTAAGGCATGTTAAAAAGGGGAGGAGGACAAGGCAGAATGGCTTCAAACTGAAGACAGTAGGTTTAGATTGGATATTAAAAAAAAAATTATTGTCAGGATGGTGAGGCACTTGAACAAGTTGCCCAGAGAAGCTGTGGATGTCCCACCCCTGGGAGTGTTCAAGCCCACTTTGCATGGAGCTTTGAACAACCTACTCTAGTGAAAATTGTCCCTATCCGTGGCAGGGGGTTGGAGCTAGATGATCTTTAAGTTCCCAGGTCATTCTATGATTCTATAATTCAATGAATTCTCTTTTCAGGGTAAAAAAAAAACATAAACAAAGGGTATTTTGGGAATATTTCAGAAGCTAAAAACTATTTTAAATAAATAGATTAAAACTTGGAGCAAGAATTAAACCTTCAGAAGGGGAGAGCAAACAGGAAATATTAATTGTTCTATGATGCATGCTATTTAAAGACACTGATATTAAGATAATATGCATTAAAAATAGGATTATGAAACATTTAGACAAATTAGAGAAACCCAATTATAAATTGCTTGAATAGAAAACAGAAGATTGATTATGGCTAGGGGTAGTATCAGTTTACCATATTTTATTTGGTTTTTTATTTCATTCCATTTGGAGGTCATATGATGGGGAAAGACTATAGGAAGAATGTTGAAAAAATAAATGACAGAGTTTTTTGGTAGAAAAAGTCACTCTCAGCCAAACTTCACTGATTGGGGAGTAGCATGTTTGGAGCTGTGCATGGTCCTGGAAGAAATAGAAGATTTAGTCACTAGTGACTAAAAAAAAAGTGGAAACACAGGCAGAAAGAACTCAATCCTTTGAAGATTATTTTCACTGTTAACTAATTTTCTTTTGTAGTGTAAAACCCAAACTTCTGAGAAATGAAATTTAAAGACCCAGTTCCAAAATCCATACACATGTATCTAATTAAAATCACACAAAATCACCAAAGTTTGTCCTTAATGAAATGAAATGGAAGGTGAGAAAAAAAAATCCAGTGAAAAGTAGTTGCTGACATTGCACAAATGGCTGTTAGTTTAATAAGGGGGTTAGCTATTTTAATAAGCAATCTCTTCTGAAGGACTGTAAGGTGTTTAAGAATAGAGCTGCTGTTTTTAATTTGCACTGCAGTTTTAGTTAGCTATCTTAGACATCTATAAGAAAAAGCATATTGACAAAAATATTGACTTGACTACAAGATCAAAGAATGAAGATTAAAGCAGGATATGGCAGAATGTGGTAGAAAAAATAATTAGATTCTTATTTTGCAAATATTAATTTATAGTACTTCAAAAATAGTCCATCTTGAAGTTTAGTCTAAGTTTTCCCCTATTTAATTTATTCTCATCAGCTATTTACATGCTTTATATGATATTTAATAATGCCTAATAGTAGTTTTTATCTAACTGTCTCTTCTGACACTTCTTTCTTACCTTATTCCTTTCTTCTTCAAGCAAATCAAATGTCATGATCACGATAACCATTTAGAAGATTTTTGTTTCTGCTGTTGGTGTTTCTTTATTCTTTGAATATTAAGAAACCCCCTGAAATGAATGTTTAATCTGCTTAGTATTTTGATCAACATAGGAACCTCTGTCTTTTTTGGTAGCACCTTACAGTTGTGAAACTCTCCCTTGTCCTGAGCCACCATCAGCCAGTTTAGTCCTCGTTGGCATGAGACATGCTTGTGCTGCTCATTACACTCTACAGCTTCTCTCTGTCAAACTCATTTCACTTGCTGACCTGGAGCTTTCAGACGTTGGAAAAAACTTTACAGTTAATATCTTGTTATAGGCAAAAGAATGCACCCTTTATATATGAAGCTAAGAGTTTGTTATAAGTGCAATGGTGCAGTTTAATGCTCTAATATTTTTTTGATTAGTGCAGAAAAGATCCATTAAGAACAGTTATTGATATTAAAATGAAAGCCCAGCCACACTCTCCTTTTTTTAGCATCTAGGCCTTTTCTCTGGTTTTATCCTCACCTTCTCAATGTACTTCTGGATCCCAAGGTTGACAGATTCAGTTTTCCTCCAGAAGAACGGGGTGTGTGTCTGTCTGCCATAAGTTGTGACAACAACTCAAGAGGTCCTCACTGGGAGGCTCATGTTCTTCATAGGATGGGTTTCCTCCCCCTCAGTTCTGGTCTTCTTGGGATTGCTTATGATCTTCTGTCACAATTTTTTTCCTTCTCTTTGGTGTCCATCTGAAGTCTCGAAGTTGCACTGGGCCTGCTCAGCCACAGCTGACACCAAGGGCAGTTGCTTGTTGTGCCAGGACCCTCTTTGCTGGTCAGACTTGACCATGATTGTCATTCACAGAGCTTCAGCAGAAGCTGGTGAGACAGTGGTCACTTGGCCACCAACCAGCTGCTCGAGTTGAAAAAAGCTGAAGCTAAGCAAAGCCCAGGGATCCTGTACTGCCACCTTAGTGCAATGTCTCGGGCATTTTAATAATAATGGCAAAAAATTTTCGTTACTATACTATAGTGGGAAATCCATAGAAAATTACCTGTTTCTTTTTGCTCTCTCAACCCCTTTTGGGGTAACCTCTATAGCTTTTTTAGGATTTCAGCACCTCAAGAGAACTCATGCAGCCTAAATCCTTCCTGCCTTGTTTTATTCTCTCACTGTTCATTAGTTCTGAATTCCCTGTACTCTCTGAGTTTGGTAGGTTAGACATAAGTTATCCATCATAAGGCATCTAAACTCATTCTACTTAATCATTAATCCCAAATTCCGTATGATGCTTAAGTTGTACATATTAGTTTTGACATCTTCCCTAGTGCTTAATAATTTTATTTTTTATGTTTTAAATTTTATTTTTAATCCATAATGGATTGCAGAAGCAGCTGCATGTATTTAGTTTGGTGATGTTAAGACAGCTGTTTATTTTGGCAATCTGGCTCATTCATACAGTGCAGAAAAAAAAAAGATATATTGAGAACATAAAATGAAATGAGGCTTTGAAGTAGTGTCAGTCTCAAAAGAATTTTCCATTTTTCAGAGAATTTGTGGAATCCTCTCCATTTACTGATCCTTGCAGAGAAATACCTGATTTGATAAATATTACTCAGCTGTTGCCTTGCAGTGTGTAGTGTTATTTTTAATTTAGGTGGTATTTTCAGCTTTTAACTGTTTTTCTCACGTTTTTGTAGGGATACCTAACCTAAATTAAATTACACTAGAAAGACTGCCATTTTGAAATCAGAATTTATCTCTATTCTTCTCAGAGTATCAGCATATGAAATTTGGGCCAATCTATTCCTTTGTTTTTTACTCTAAATTATCTTTCCTGCATTAATTATGATGGAAATGCTCAATGTTATTTCCCCCTTTCCTTCATGTACTGTTCTGTACTTTCCCAAGGCAGTCAATCATTCTAGTGCTGGTATATAATTTGCTTAGTGAAACAGACATTTTAGCATTAATATATGTGAAATGTCTTTCAACTCTAATTCAACATAGTCACTTCCCTCTGGTGATCTGGGTACTTTTTTTGTGTTTACCTGATGACTTCTGTCTGAGACAGGCTTTACTGATTGGCTAAACTTCACCTGACACTACGTTAGCATACGGAGTTTTATTACGCGACTCAAGCTTATTGAATCCACCCCTGCTGTTACAGTCAAATTTTTACAGAAAACAAAATACGTCTAAAAATTATTTCTTTTCTCAGTCTCTTTCCAAGTTACTAAAGCAGGATCTTAATCTTGAAGTCCATTTTAAGCTCAAAATTGATAGCAAAGATTTAGTCATGAATATCAACAGCAGTGTGCCCTGGCAGCCGAAATGACCAACAGTATCCTGGGGTGCAACAAACTCAGCATCATCAGTTTGGTCCTTCACATTGTGTTTGCCTTTACCTGTCTTAAATTGATTGTATATTTGTTTGTAGACAAAATATCTTCTTTTTCTTCTAACAGTTCCATGGAGATTGGAATGGTCAGGTATTCAATACTACAAATATAACTCATAACTGATGCAGAGGAAGATGCAAAGAAACGTTTCAGGATTATCATTGTTGAGAGGGATTCCTAACAACCATTTCCTTCTCTCTCTTGAGGCTTTGGTATATAAAAGCCTTTAAGAAATGGATTTGAAATTAATAAATAAGGAGATATTTTGGAGCTTTAAAATTCAGCAAACGAAATAGATGAGATAGATTTTTTTTTTGGTATTGTTGAGAAGTAACAGTACAGGCTCTAACAGTCTCAATTATTTCTCTCATATTTGTCTTACAAGATTAGAAATTATTTTCTTCATAGCTGAGGAAGGAACTAGACCTGCCTTAGCTTAGTTTTCAGCAGATGCATTACCCCAGAAATCCATTGTGCTTCTCTCCAAAAAAGCTAGTTCTGCGATCCATTAGACATACATTCTGATTTATCTTATCCTCTTACCACTTCTAGCAATATAATAGCTGCAACAGAGTGAAAAGTTAATTTTGGGGTATCTAGTATGCTTTCTCATAGGTGACCATAAACATGTACAAAATTCAAGGAACTGGAGAATTACAGGGGGGAAAAAATCAGATTTCATGCTCATTCTTTTCACTGGAAAGAACACACATTATCAAAATTATTTCAGAAAGAAAAAGAAGTGTATTGAAAAAAATAAAGATATAAAATTGGACCAGTCCTTTGAGAGCAAGAATGAGATGTTAGGGATCCTGCCAACTTTATATTGATCTGAAAATCTTCTGTGTGAGCAGCATGTGTGACCGAGCAGTGTTAAATATAGCAGGGGAGCACATGAAGGGACAGCAATGCACTTGGAACTGCACTTGGACAATTTGTGTGTGACCATCCATATAAGACTCCCTTGTGCAATTTGGTGCTTTACAGAAATGTCCCATGCTCTTACTAAGCCATCAAGAGAAACATAGAAGCTGGTGTGGCTGAAGTGTTCCTCAGGCTTGTGTTGGTACCACTGCTGGCCAAACTGGTGCCATACCAGGTTATTTCAGGCTAGCAGGAGTATCCACTTCTTTGGAGACTTACATTCAAGTGCGGTGTTTTATGTACCTTTTATGTTTAATGCAATTATCATTCTCTTTCCCAATAAATAGTATTTTACAGTAAGTTTACAGCAGCAATTTACATTACCTCGTGGCTCAAAGTTATTTTTATTTTTGGTTGTTTGGTTGTTTATTTTTCTTTTTTCTGTTTAACAACTTCAGCTGTTATTTTATTTATCTTGATTTACAAGGCATCAATCACTGCTTCATCACAAATATGTTATCTCATTTAGCAGAATAATCAGAATTGTGATTATGTTTTACTGATTTTAACCATCTAAAAATTGAACATATGCATAAAATAGTTAGATTTATCTTATTATTCACAGAGAGAGAAAATAAATAATTAACTTATTATGTTTTAGGGGCATTATTAGGTATTCAGAAGAATTAGCCTTATAAAGTGTTTTGTCTCAGTTGATGAGGTGTAACCTAAGCATCATAATACAGAAGCTTAATTTTTGGATGCCTGTAATGATGAGATAGTCTCCACCCACACCTAATTTAGAGTGCAAAATATTCTGAATCTTGATTTCTCCTTGGCTGCAATTTAATTCACTCCTTGGAATATTTATTTCACTCCCAAGTGTAGAACTGCCCAGAATTCAAATATCCTTTCTAGGAGTTTTCCTCTGAAAGAATTTTTTTTTTTTTTAATTCTTCCTTTTTTATTTATTGTGGATTAATTTGGCAGTTATTCCAAAGGCAAAGTGTATTTTTGGTGATTTTGATAAAGTATAACATGAGCCATTATGTTCTTACTGTGCCTTCACAGAACCCTGGCAGCAATAGAGGGTAGACCAAAGTGTGAAAATATTTTCTTTAATAACAAAAAATTTACATCATCTAAAAGTGATGTCTCAAAATTTCCTTTTCGTCCTGACTGTAATTCTCTTCTCTATACAGTGCTAGATTATGTCACTTGAAAAGAGGCCTGATAAGGTTTGCTTAACTTTGCTTAACAATATTATTCTGCTAAAATTAGTCACTACTGTTGCTTTTTGTTTTAATGAATCGTGTCCATTCCTTGTATCCACCCAGGTAGCAGCTCACTCTGTGACTTTGCTACTTCAGTTTAATGAGGACAGCGAACCCCAATGTGCATTACCATAAAGGGTGAACTGAAATGTTGGAGTTGTCTAATCTCTGTGGGTATCTGTCATTTCCTTTTACACTCTCTGGATGATGGACATTTGCAGAAGAGTGAATTGCCTTTAAAGTTTCAAATAAAATCAGGACATTTGCTCAGCCTCCACTGTATCCCTCTTGTGCCCTGCATAGTCTCTGAGGATTAAAGAACTTGTCACCTTTATCAGTTAAATCAAGAAGGAAGTACATATACTGTTCCAATTGATCATTAAAAGATTTGAATCTCAGTTGCCTTTGGAAGACTCCTGGTCTTTATAAAGGATGAATCTTTTCCTGTTGGAATCTGCAAAGACAACAGAATATATCTCTCTATATTCTTTCCTTTGAAACTCATTGCTGTGTTTTAAAAATATCTTAAAATTCAGAATTATTTTCCCTGATAACGACACTATCTAACATATATGTTTCCTGACTGGATGAATAGAAAGAAGACAAACAACAAGCTTATTTTTTCCCTTACTACTATGTTAATAAATTCAAATTTATTTCTTCATGAGTTAAGATTTAATTTTCTCTAATAATCATTCATTCATTTATATTGACTTCCAAGAATTCAAGTAGCAGGAAAAATGTGGTATTTTTCTTTCTTATTTTGTTTGAAAACTCTACCTGTTTGGCTTATTCATGAAACAGTAAAATAGTTCTGGTTTAAAAGTATTTTAAGAAGACTGAATTGAATTTTTGATGGAGAAAGCTGAGCTGAAGTGACTGTGATGGTTAGATATTGACATTAATTTTATTAAACATAAAATGAGACATCCATTTTGTTTGGAAAATTGAATACTTCTGATATCTTGGTGTCTTTGTAATTGAAACGTATTTTCTGTTTAAAAGAAATGCCAGCCTTAGTTTAACCTGTTAATTAGGCCCATCCCAAGTTACTTGGTATATATCCAGGATTTGCCATCCAAAATTCAGTCAAAATTATCTTTGTAATTTGACTTACCCTTGTGAGATATGAATTTACCATTGTTAAGAAAAAAAATTAAGAAATTTAAGGAAAAATTCTACCTGCGGGAGTCTATTAAGAATGTTGGTCTTTTTAAAATTAATTTCATTTTTGATCTGTAAAATACTAAGAAACCTTTCATCTTCTGAAAGAAACACTTCTATGAGAGATTCCCTCCTTACATTTTTAAGAACGTTGCAAGGAATCTTCCTGCAAAGAGGTAAAATGCAAGCAATGCCTTGTCTTTCACAAGATGGCATTGTGAATCAGAGATAACTTATCTGTAGGAATGCTTTGCTTACAGATATCCATATTCTGGAGATAAAGCCAGAAAACTGTATAGAAATTCTTAGCATCCATGGACTGACCAAACTAGAATTTCTGTGCTGCACTTCCTGTGTGCATGATGTGCTTACATGTGTTTACATAATAACTGATGACATTCACATGCAAAATTGTATATTTGTTCAATTATGTGTGATTTTTTAAATATCCATGGAAGAGTTCAATTGGACTAACCACTTGTATTTTAAAAAAAGAATAAAAATGTTGCCATCTTTTGCTAATTCAAGACACAAACCTTAGCAGTATATAAACAACTTGATCTTGAGTAATATAATTTAAATTGACATCTATATATACTAAGAGCCAGAGAATGCTGTGATAAAAGCTTGTGCAGAGTTTTACTTCCACTTGATGTTCTATAAGTAGGGACTTATGATGAGGGCTTTTTAAATTAAAGAAAACCAAGATATAGTGCTTATTTGGGTGTCTGGGTAAAATCTTATAAAGGTTACATTAGAAATAAGTTAATGGACTGAAGTTTATAGCTGTGTGTATAACTGTCAAATCTCTGTGTAAATTACCTTTCTCTTCTGCTGGCCAGCATGCAAAAAATCCAATAAACTGTTAATAAAAATGGAAAGGTCATATGTAAATACCACAGATCTTGAAAATGAACCAGAAAAATATGATACTTTGCACACAAATATCATTTCATATTCTGTTTCATGGTGTCTAAAGTGGGATGGGACTTATGATGTGTGTTTTTATCAAAGTATGGTGAGAAAAGAGTCTGTGAAAAAGAGACTTGCTTTAAATCTAAAGACAAGTGTTTGTTTCTCTGGCTTACAAGCAACTATTCTTCTTTATTTAGAACACCCAAAAATAAAGACTGATTTAATTATCCTAGAAATTTACTAAGAGTGTTTACAATGGGATATATATTCTGTCTTTTGAGTCCACATGAGAACACACTTGTCTATGTATTTTTATTTACACTGAAATATATTGTTGGAATGTTTTATAAAATAAAAGATGAAGGATTTTGAAAGAAGACTAATTTAATGCTCAGAAGACTGGATTTTACTGTGCCAGCTTCAATGAAGACAGTATTGCCTATATTTTCACAGATATATTTCACAGAATCATAGAATGGTTTGGGATGGAAGGGACATCAAAGAAAATGTAGTTCCAACAGCTGTGCTAGGGGCAGGAATGCTTTCCACTAAACCAGGATCTCAAAGCTCCATCCTACTTGGCCTTTTACACCTCCAGGGATGGGGCATTCACAGTTTTTATGGGCAACATCTTCCAGTGCCTCATCATCCTCATAGTGCAGAATTTCTTTCAATATCCAGTTTAAACCAGTCTTCTTTCCGTTTGAAGCCATTCCTATGACTGCATTCCCTTGGGAAAAGCCTCTCTCCAACTTTCCTTTAGGTCCTCTTCAGGTGTTGGAAGGCTGCTAGAAGGTCTCCACAGAACTTTCTGTTCCCCATGCTGAACAACCCCAACTCTCTCAGCCTGTCTTCATAAGAAAGGTTCTCCAGCACTATTAGCATCTTCATGGTCCTCTTCTGAACTCACTCCAACGGGCCCACCCAAGTCACTAAATTTGTCTCATTTTATTCCTGAAAAAAATATAGTTTAATATTTAAAACCTGAGATTCTCCAGCTACTGGAGTGATATGCATTTATTTAATTTCAATTCAATAGAATATACAAAAAAAATAAAATGTATTGTAAACATAATGGTCTACAAGTCTGTAGTGGTTCAGGGAGATCCCTTTCACTCCTGAGTTTTCTGTCTTGTTTGCTTCTTTTTTTCCATTAAATATGTAATGTAAATGTACTGGATACTTTCATAGTACTGCTTCCCAATTTAAGAATTCATTGTTTTTCTTCTGGACTGTTTAGCAGCACTACTAAGGGATGTCAGCCTTAGTATTTGTAACTAGAAGAGATTTTTGTTAAGGGTGCAATTTTCTTGTAGAATGATCTTCAGGCAGTGGATTAGTAATGAAATGACCTGTAAGATGTGTGCTTTGTAATCAACACATGAATAAAAAGTCGCCCTGCTTACTGCAAAACAACATCTTGATATCAAAGATGCTCTAAAATTAGAGTGATTACACACTTATTTTTCTAAACAGAAAGATAAATAATGGTTTTAATCAAGAATAACCTTCAAAAATAAATCAGGAAGGACACAGGAGATTTAGCCACAGGGTGACATAGCCACATTAACAATTTCTCTGTAGCTTGTTATATAAGGGGTCTTTTGTCATTTTATTTAATGAATCATAATTTTATGTGCAAAGGTCATCGGATCCTTTGGACTCCTAGGGTACTCAATTCTTATATAAAAACAATATTAAAACGTTTGCTCATTTTCAAGTAAAGTTTTGGTTTTTCCTCAAAAATTGTAGCTTTTGACTTACAGAAACTTTGTAACAAGGAAGAGATGTGCCACCCGATCAAAAGCCTAGGTCAGACTCAGGCCATATGATTTGTTTGGGAAATATACTAGCATATCCCATTGCATGTCTGATGGGAAAAGGGAGTAGAACAGAACACAAATTCACGATTTACTTGTACTCATTCTTTTGGAAGACCTGATGAAATCTTAGCCTATTATCAAAAGCTTCTGAATGAAAGCAAGCCCTGAATTTTGTGAGGCTGGACACACCTCCCAGTATAGACCTTCATTTATGTATGCACCATCCTATGTGTTCTACTGGCAGTGCAAAATTATTCTAACTGTATACAAAGAAGCATAAAATTCACCATAGAAGAGTCTTTGCGGGCTGCCAGATGCTGAGATGTGTCCACATAGTGCCGCAGTGTATGGTGCAGAAATATTAGGTAGGATTCTTCTTGGAATTCTTGTATTAATATTGGAATTCTTGTATTAATATCCTCATGAATTTTTTCTAATTCTATTACAAGAATGAAGAGTCCTAGTTTTTGCTGCATCCAAGGAAAATACTATCAGTCCCCCATTTGTTATCTTAGGAAAGCCTGATGATATTGAATCCACATGAAGGGCTTGGGGTGACTTAGAAATCATAAAAAGGTTAAAGGAAAATATTCAACATATCAGTTTCATCCCTTTAGACATAACAATCTAACTCATTGGTTATGTAAAACCAAAAACCTAGAAGAAAAACATGCTGTTCCATTAGCATAAGAGAAAATGAAGCCCATATGTGCAAAAAAATTATATTTCTTTTGCAAAATTGATTAATTTCTTTTTTGTATATTTAAAGACAAAGTTGCAAATTTGTATATATAAAAATCACTGGAAAGCAGCCTAAAGTAGCTTTATTTTCAGCAATAAAAGTACCTTACAAAAAACACCACTTCAAAAATTTGGTACTTCTATATGCATTTTGGTGATGCCTGTGTTGTATTCAGTAAGGTAGATCTGTATGCTGAAAAACCTGAAGAGAATTAAATTAGCATGAATTCAAATTTTCCTGAACTAAAAAAGCACATGATAAAGAGTTTTAACAATATGTGTTATGCACTGTCATAAGGATTTTAGGCTTACTGAGTAATGTGTGACTCTGTCCCCAGCTCCATAAATAAAAAAATTATTCCGGCTCTTTTCTGCACAAGGCTTTTTAGAGTCTTGAGCTTAGTGACTTTTGCAAGCACAGGAAAGGAATTGATCATATAAACTTCAGAACAACTGTGCTGTCATTTTTTTCTTCTTTTCTCTGTGTGCTGAATCTCATGGAAGAGAAAGAGGTACATTCTATA
>VZTR01020050.1:34101-55554 GCA_013400775.1 Chaetops frenatus | reverse complement strand
GGGAATGTATGAGAATATTTTTAATATTCTTAATATTAAATTCAATATTAATTTAATATTTTTAATATTTAATAGGTATTAATTACTTTAGATTAATTTAGATTTAAATCTTTCTAGATCTAAAAAAATATTTGACATTATGCACTTTTATTTTCTTTGACACTTTTCATGTTTTCCATTTCTTTTAACATGCTCTCTAGGCAAGCTGATTAAAGAATTCGGAAAAACAAAATGAAATAAAATCAAATTTCTAAAAGAGAAAAAAAGAGAAAAAATGAAGGAGAACCTTGAGAGTCAGGCTTTTGTTTTGATTTTTTTTCTTACTCAGTCTTCTCACATATCAATTTTAAATAACATTAAAACCTCTGGCTCCATAATTTCCTAATAATGTAAAAGGCAGTTAATTAGTAGGTATTATACATTGGCTCAGTGGACACCCTTTACCAGAAGATTTTGTCAGAATATCAGACACCTCACTGAAAGAGCTTCCAGTATTTGCTGAGAGTATTCCTCTGCAAGAGGCATACATTGCATGGAAAGATGAGAGATCTGATCCATATCTTCTGGCAAATATCCCACTGTTATCCCATGAACTTTTATTTCTTTGCAAAATCTTAAAGTTTGTGGGCTGGTTTTCTTTTTCCTTTTAGCCTTTTTTTTTCATTTTAGGAGACATTTGGTTTAATTTAATCTTTTTTTATCTGCAGAACTAGGGTGCTGGTGTGAGTAATAATGCCTTCTCAGGTGTGGTGTTGCAGCTACTGAGGCTGACAGTATACAGAATAGTATTTTGATAAGATTTTGATAGTATTACAAAATGGTAAGGATACAGTTGTTATGATGAATAGAGAAAAATCACATAACTATCACTTTCTCTTGTAAGTCTCATAAGCCAAAGCAGCTGGGCAGCAGTGTTCATGTTTGCTTCAATGTGCTTATTTTTTTTTCCATCAAATAAAGTAATATTTCCTGAGACTACAAGTTCTACAGCAAATTTCACTGAACTATTTGAACTCTACAGTTGTCTGAGGTCTTGGGACTGCAGAAGTCTGCTCACTGGTTCTGGAAGCTGATGTTGATAACAGCTGATCTTAAGTCACAAAACTTGTGGATGGCATAGGTATCAAAACATAAATTAGATTTCTTTGTTAAAATGAGAATAGAAATCTGGTATCAAAGGTAACAAGTCAAGATTTTGCTTATAATTTCTGTTACTAAACAGAGAAATTGTTGATGCTTTTGAAGGAGATTGATTCGTTTTTCTCTCTGCATTTGAAAGGCTCATGTATTATACAAAAAAATAAATTGAGAATGTCAGGCACTTGGCATCAATTATTTTGCTCTTCTCCTCTCTTCCCACTGTACTATGTGCTAGTGTAATCATATCATTAAGCAGGCAACGATTCTCAATTTTGGAAAAAAAGCCAATGAGTGGGGTGAGCAAAAAATTTTACAAAATTTTATAACAGAGAGAATTTTAAGAATTGACTTGAGAGCATTAGCATCAGGTGATATCTATTGACTCCACCATTGCTATTGCTATCAATTTAAAAGCAAAAATTACCTTAATGCTTTTCTTAACACCTTTGCCATATACAGAAATATGTCTTATATATAAAAAAATGGAAGCGAAAGACAGTAATCAAGAGAGATAATTTTATCATGACCATGATTTATTCTTTTCATTTTCCTTTTGTATGAGCTGTGTTGGTTTACGCTGCTGAGTTTCATATTCACCATGGTAATAAAGAATTGTTTATCTGTAAAGTGTAAGCCCATTTACTCCAGCAAAGTCAAATCTGACCAAAACTGTGTTTGTGGGATTGCTCTTCATTAGAAATTCCCTAAACTCTCTACAAATCATGTGACCCACATTCCTTGCTGCCTCCTCTTGCTAGAATTGAGATTATAGAAACTACTGAAGCACTACCAGAAGCTTAGCAAGATTCAGCTCATTCACAGCACATGTGGAATACCACTGGTTTTTTTTTTCTTTTCTATGTCTTTTGTTCCTTTTAACATATTTCTTTAAAAGCATGCTTGCTCAAACTAATAACCGTGATTTGAGTCCTCATTATAGTCTAAAACCTTTATCTTCATAAAAGCTTTCATCTGGCAAGCTTTCATAAAAGTTTAGTGCAACACTTGGGCTCTACAACAAATCTGAACATAACAAAAGGGAATTTCACTCTTCACCCCAAGCAAACTTGTTATTGTGTTGCTCAGAGATGCTTACAGTGGCAGTGACCACTGTGTGGCAGGTGTTCCATGATGAAGGATAATAAAATTCCTATGGGAAACTGCATATTCTCTTAATGTCAGTACCTTCCTGCCAGCTTCAGCTTTAGAATGATAAATGATGCAATCAAAGCTCTTGAGATGTGCATATAATAACTTCCCTGATTCCTAAATAATTCTTGGGCAATAAGAAATAAATATGACTTTTTGTCTCAGTAAGGATTTTTCTTTTTTTTTCAAGCCTGGCATTCTTCACAGCTTCCAAACAACAAAAGGAAGAAACCAACTAAAACTTTTCAAGAAAGATACAATTTCCAAGGATGCCTCAAGTACTAGCCAAAAGTAGTAAGATAATGAGATTTCCAGATGACACGTTCTCAAATTTCTCTCCTAAATTACTTACTGTTAGTTTTATATATGAACCAAACCAAATTTTATTTACCCATTTAGTTAGGGACTGAATGTACCCAACAGTTATTTTTATATCATAATTAACTTTAAGGAGATGTCATTTTGCCTGTTGATCTCCTTCTTATTTTAAAGTTATACAAATTATGTTTAAAAATTGGATACTGTACCAGTGGGTGACTTGGTAAAAAACATGGTAAAAATGATTGTAAAGGCATAATTTTATTCAACTTCATGGGAGAAATGGGACATTTGCAGATAACCCAAGACTGAATTAACTTTACTCTGCACAATTTATTTCCATGGCTTTTCATCCATGGTCTAATATCATTTGGAGCTATACTTTTTATGTGAATCAAAGATTTCACTGAAATTAGGAAGAATTTAAACCAAGAACATTTGGAAATTTTAAAGTTTATAGGAAAAAAGAAGAAAGCAGCTACCCCACTCCCGAGGAGTAGGAAGACAAGTGTAAAGGGGGAAAATCAACACCACTGAGTCTTTTATTGGCTAAGTGTTCAAACACTGACTCAATTGAAGTCTGAAGGCACTTGGATCTCTGGTGAGAGAGATATGGGGGAGGAATGTTTTCTACACTTGCAGGGTTACCTTGTGGCATGCCTTGTTTCTGGAATACCAGCTGTGGAGCTGCCATCTGGCAGCTGTCATGAATGGAATCCTTATAATAGGTGTTACCTCATGTTTCCATATCTTCCTCTGTTAAAGCTTGCACTACTGTGAAGAAGATCAGGATAGCATTTTAATACCATTTTTCATTTTAAAAAACCAAATGAACAAACAAATCAGGCCAAACTGATACAGTCAGATCAGAAAGAAGGAATCAAAGCTCCCAGCCAACCAGAAATCTTGTCACAAAAAAGATGAGCACTTTCATGCTGATTATGTGATTGCCATGCCAATTAGACCGCAATATTTTGTGGACTCAGTTTCCATTGCCAACAGTGGCACCATTTCTACTGGCAAATTGGGTCAAATTAATTCTCCTAGGGAAAGCTACTTTAAAAAATTTGTAGCTTTAGAAAAATTCCGAATATGTTACAGATAAACATTTCTGTTCTCAAATGTAAAATAGCTTTATTTTGTGTCTCTGTGTATTTTTGTATACTTTTATGTACAAAAGCATACTTCTACATACAATTTCAAGAAATTTATTCTTTATAGTGAGATTTCTGCTGTTTTTTGTCATGTTTTCCTACATAATATAGCAAAACAAAAACACACTATTCTTTCCTATATCAAATCTCAGAACTGACTTCGAAGCACCCTACAGAAATAGAGGTAAAAGTAGGTGCCTTTGCTGTACTGTTTTTTCAGATCAACTGTGATTTTGCATTTCTTTGTTCCTTTATAAATAGCTGATAAAATACAGGTACATAGTTACCTCCTTTCCTAAAACCTGCAAGCTAGTCTTTTTTACCCCATAAAAGCTAGAAGGTAGAAACAGAAACATAACATCAAATAATTTTTACTTATCTAAGTGTCTGGTGAATATTCCATAAACAGAAATTCAGTTACAAAGATTTGGGAAGAAATTGATTTGACAGTCTATTTAAGTAGTATCAAGTTTGATTATTGTATAGCATAGTAGTCTATAATATTCTAACAGTAGGAGAATATATATTATAGTGTCATCATTCATCACTTGATATATCTTAGAATGAATCACAGAAGTGTAGAATGGTTTGGTTTGGAAGTAACCTTGCAGATCTTGTTCCAACCCCTCTTCCTCTGCAAGAGACATTATCTGGCCTTATCCAGAAAGTTCTGATGAAAGAAGAATAAGCTAACAAAAAGAGTAAAGATTTAATCATAGTTTAATGCTAGCTCATCCTTTTGAGGACAGACAATTAAAATTGTCAAATTGAATTGTAGTTGTAAATTATTTTGTTATTACTGCTCTATGTTTATATTCCTGTTTCTTATAAAGCATATTAGGGTGCTATTCAGTTGAGATGTTGCTTACAGAAGGCTTTCTCATGATACAGAAGATGAAGAATGTTTATTAAAAAGGCAATAAATCTTTTTTTAATAACTGATTACTCTGGCCCTGACTTTCTTGCGGTACAGAGGTCACCTCTTTCATAGACTCTGATTGTATTTTATTCATCTGGAGATCAAAACCACAAGAACATATGAAAAAGTAATATAAGAAGTAAATATAATATAATAAGAAGCAAATGGGAGTGTGTTTTCCTTTCCTTAATTACTAAAGAATCTGAATAATAACCTCATGTAAAAGGACTTAGATTAATTTTATGTTTGTAATCCAAGTGTGAAAATAAGCACAAGAACCATTGCCCAGTCAAGACCTAAACCACAGTATTCCACTTATCCATTGCTTTTTTAAATGTCATCCACCCTTAAATTACTTCAGTTTTTCATGGGTGAAATACAGACAGTACATAATCATTTGCTAAGAGGTCTGCCAGGAGACAGTTACCAATTCTTGTGATACCTATTGATCTCTTCCTTGGGAAGGTGTAATATAAAAGATCATGACCTGAACTGTTTCTTCTATTCATAATGAAAACTATAATTTATAAGGTGCTGTCAAGCAAGTCTAAGTGTGAATGTTCCATTTTTATTTCTCATTTTGTGACACATATAATTATGTTAACTTAGAAGTGTGTTTTTTCCAAAGAAGAGAAAAACCCCCAACTATGCAGAATACCTTTTGTTCAAAGAGACAAGTCTGTAGGTGGAGACATTAGACCAGATTTCAATTTAAAGCATTTGTATTCATGTATAAGATGCTGTGATCATCCTGCCCTGCTCAGTACTGGTGTGGCTTCACCTTGAATACTGTGTACAGTCTTGGGCACCACAATGTATAATGGGTCGACCTTGGCTGGATGTCTCCCTGTGACTCTGCAGATGGATAGGGGAAAGAAAAACTGTCAAAGGGTTCATGAGCAGAGATAAGGCCAGAGAAAGACCACTCATCAAATACCGTCATGGGCAAAAGGACTCAAATAAGAGATATTAATTTATTAATAGCAAAATCAGAGCAGGAAAAGGAAGTAAAATAAGACCTTAAAAAAAATTTTACCTCCACTCCTCCCTCCCTCTCAGCTCTGCCTTCTCATTCTGCAGCACAGGGAGACAGGGAATGGGGGTTATGGTCAGTTCATCACAAGTTTCTTCCACTGCTTAGGGTGAGGAGTCCTTCCCCTGCCCCAGCATGGAGGCCCTTCCACAGGAGACAGTTCTCCATGAGCTTCTCCAGTGTGAGTCCATCCCATGGGCAACAGTTTCCAGGAACTGTTGCAACACGGGTCACTCTTGCACAGGGTGCCATCCTTCAGGCACAGCCTGCTCCAGTGTAGGGCCCCATGAAGTCATAGGTACTACCAGGAGACCTGCTCCGGCGTGGGCTCCTCTCTCCATGGGTCTGTAGGGGCCTGCACAGGTTTTCCGCAGGGTCACAGCCTCATCTCAGGCATCCACCTGCTCTGGCACTGGCCTCCTCCACAGGCTACAGGTGAACCTCTGCACCCCCATTGTCCTCTGTGGGCTGCAGGTGAACCTCTGCACCCCCATTGTCCTCTGTGGGCTGCAGGGGCACAGCTGCCTCACCATGGTCTGCACCAGGGGCTGCAGGGGAGTCTCAGCTCCAGTGCATGGAGCAGCTCCCTTCTTCACTGACCTGGGTGTCTGCAGAGTTGTTCCTCTCACATGATCTCACTCTGTTCTTCTATGACCACAATTACATCTGCACAATAACTTTCTTTTCTTCCATCCTCTTAAGTAAGTTATCACAGAGTTGCTACCACCATTTCTGTTTGGTCCAGCCTAGGGCAGCATTAACTCTGCTGGAATGGGGGAAACTTCTGGCAACTTCTCAGAAAAGCCACCCCTGTAGTCCCCTGCTACTAAAACCTGTCCACAGAAATGCAATACATTAAAGAAGACATTAAGCTATTAGGAAGCATCCAAAGGAGGTCAGCAAAGATGGTGAAGGGCCTTGAGGGGAAGCTACATGGGGAGCAGCTGAGGTCACTTGTCTCATTCAGCCCTAAGAAGAGGAGGCTGAGGAGACACCTAGTTGCAGTCTTCAAGACTCTCACAAGGGGACGCAGAGGGGCCATTACGGACCTCTTCACTTTCAGGACCCAAGGTAACAGTTTGAATCTAGTCACGGGATGTTTAGACTTGATCTCAGGAAAAGGTTTTTCACCCAGAGAGTGGTTGAGCACTGGCACAGGCTTCCCAGGAAAGTGGTCACAGCACCAAGCCTCAGAGAGTTCAAGAGGCATTTGAACAATACTTCCATGCACATTTTGTGACTCTTGGGGTATCCTGTGCAGGGCCAGGACTTGGACTTGATGATTCTGATGGGCCCCTTACAACTCAGGATAGTGGAAGGATTCTATAATTTTTAAGATCAGAACTTAAGAATTCCCCTTTTGCAGGAGCATTTTCATGGCAAAGACAACAGGAGCAAGACCTCTAGACTGTATACTGTATGTTAGTGGATAGTAACCTGCAAAACATTTCTCTTCAACTCTTACCTTTCTTATGCACCTCTTTAGGATTTAATGGTTTGAGGTCTGATTTGCTGGTAATTACATTTTATTTTGTTAGCTCTTTAGTAATGGCAGCTGTTTTCTCTGTCCTTTTCCCTAGAAGCAAATGCTGCTGGATTCTAAGTGAGAACTTCTGGGAAGTTCGAAAAGATAGGCAATATGTCAGATTAGAAGGATGTAGAATTTTAAAATGTGTGTTTGGGTGGGAATACCCTTAGAAAGAAGATTATCTGAAAATCAAACCTGAGAATTGAATTGGTTTGTACTAAGTCATTCATAAATCTGGTTCCTCAAAGGACTTTAGATAATATAGCTGTTTTACATAAGCTTTGCCACGTATAAATTAGATATTCTTGAAATAATACATTTTACAATACAAGTAGTAGATATAATGAACCATTAAGGACAGCAGAAGCGAATTTTATCTATCCACAAGAATACAATAGATGTATTCCATTGAAGATCCAATTAATTCAATATTTTATATAAAACAGTGACCAGAAGTCAATTTACAATGTATGATATAAAGATCTCATATAATGATGAATCCATGAGACACCTTAGGGATTTTGCTGAGCTTTGGAACTTCCTCCAGCTAAAAAGCAATACAAACAAAATGCTTTAGAAGGGCAATTCTCAGAATAGTAATACATTTTAAATTTCAGCAGGTGATTTTTATTTCATATTATTGAATAACTGAAATAGTAGCTTTGTGTATGTGTATTTAATGCAAACAAATATCAGGTGTAAGGACACTCAATAGATATTTTAGAATGAGTGACCCAGCAACGAGCACCTGCAGTCCAGAAATCCCTCAACATCCTGGACTACATTTAAGGAAGCATGGTCAAGGGAGATTAAGGGAGGTAATTTTCCCCTCTACTAGGGAGAAATTCTTTACTGTGAGGATGGTGAGACACTGGATCAGGTTGCCCAGAGAAGCTGTGGATGTCCCATCCCTGGATCTCTTCAAGGCCAGGTTGGATGGAGCTTGGAGCAACCTTGTCCAGTGGAAGGTGTCCCTACTCATGGAGGGGTGGTTGGAACTACATCTCCAAGGTTGCTTCCAACCCAAACACAAATTCTGTGATTCTTTGAGTAAGGACTGGAACAAAGTCTCTTGTATAAAAATAAATTATTCTCTAGGCACATGGGATAAAAGACAAGATGCATGAGTGGCTATTTAATTAGGCATCAGTTTCACTAAGGTCATTCTTATGGGAATCCCTTGCAGTAATTTAGTATTTAGTGCACTTCATGATTCTTCTCTTAATAATACTTGCAGGACAGAAAGTTCCATGTAACCTATTGGACAATTCTCGGTTTCTGTGTGGGACTCTACTAATTTCCCTTTTTCTGAAGTACTTGTTTTGATTTGATTTTGCCAAATCAGATAATAAGGGATTACAGATTCATTCCCAAGCTGTTTTTTGTGGTTAAACCAAGTTTCCATTGCACTTTTTCAGAATACTTGATAGCTACATCCCTCACAGAATAGCAACACTTACGAGATAGAGAAACAGTCCAAAATTCATATCCTGCTTATGTCTGAAAATGCTAACACTAACTTACCCAAATACTTACATTAACTCAAAACACGTATGTTGTCATTTAGAAAATTTAGCCCTCATCTCTGATAATATTATTGTGAAGTCAGATTTTAAATTTTACATACAGTCTTTATGTTTAACCTTGTCCAATATATTTACTGGACGTATATTTACTGATAATATAGCATACATAGGCTTTTCATTTCCTAGTCAGTATTATCTATCAACAAATTTAGCAGTTTACAGCCAACTGGAAAAGGTCACTTTATTTGCTTTAAACCTCTGCTTCACTTTATAAGAGGCTTGAAAGAGCCAATGTTTAAAGACCACAAACTGTCCCTAGTGTTTGGTTGCTTCCTAGCTACCAAGCAATTTTGAAATACATTTTTTTACCATGCAACATCTGTCCAATGATGTTCTAAGCAGAATCTGAAATAAATATTTACCCCTTTTTCCCACTTCTTTTCCTCTCTATTTTGTCCATCTGCCTGTATGCTGAACTGCTGCAACAATGGAAGTGCAGGAACATTCTGAAGGGTAATTGGATGTCTTCTTGAAGACCAATCAATTGTTGTATGTGGATCAATTGAAAACAGCACTCAGAAGATTTCCTTTCTACATTTAATAGATTTTGTGTAATTCTAGGACACAGAAACATCTGTGGCTTTCTTTAAAGGGCAAAAATATACTTTTTTTTCCCCTTGTGATAATTTTTGGAAATATGTTAATAAAACAGACTTCTTTGGGATTAGAAATTTAGAATCAGACTGTCAAAGTACCAGAGTCCATTGAAGTCCTCTGTAATGAGTACAATTCCTTAAGTTCTGGTGAGTTAACACTAAGTAGATCAAAGCTTAAAAAAAAACTTCAGAAGGTAGAATTTATTAAAGACAACATCCCTGATTAAATGTGTTGTTTATGAAATGTTCTAGTTTACGAGCCCTAGAAACTGGAGTCATGTCTATTTCAAATAAAAAGTTCTCTGTATATAACAGCAAGGTAGCTGTCCTGTTTCTGCAGTAGCATGAGAGACAGGATGGATGAATGCTGCGGAGCATCCAGGAATATAAAATGTGTCTAGAGTTGGAAATGTGGAGGAAAAATGCTTATCAGATGGAAACCATCTGCAAACTAAGATCTGAAAAGGAATTCAGACTGCAGAGCAGTTCAATCCAGTTGTTTGACTTTTTCATGTATTTCTGTTAGGGGTACAGAGGCCAGGTTTAGGCACTTGCTTCTGGTTTAAATGGTCCATGTTATTTTCATCCCAATTCTACATCTGAGTGTAGTAGAATAAAAGAGCAAACTTAAATTCATGATCTAAGAAGATTCCTCTGTATTTACTAGTATGCTTATGCTAATGGCTGAATAGTTTTCACAGGTGCAGTAAAACAGACCACTGAATTTCAAATTCATCAGTATATTATGTAGGCTATAAAAATGCAATCTGAAGGGTTAAGCTTTCTTTCTTTTTTGTAGCTAATTTTTCATTGACAAACTCAACAAAGAAAAAGAAGAAGCAATTCTCAGTCTTCTAATAACAGCCTTTTGTATCTACTTTTATTTCGTGTTCTTTTTATTATCAGCATATTTATGGTAGTGCTGTTTGCAGGCTGAGCTTTCAAAAAAAAACCAGTAAGAGGTGGTTACCTTTTCAGAAGATTCACAAACTAAATTGTTCTTTATAGTAAAATGATTAACAGAAATAAGGAAAGAATTTTGATAGATTTTCTCTCCATAGAGAGTTAGGCACAAAAAAACCCTCTGTGTGGAAAAAGTGAAAGCAATAGTAATGCATATGGTAGTGTCTGCAGCAAAGTATGTAGGTCATCTGCTTTTGCATGCCATTCAAGCAGAAAACTGGAAGGAAAAAACCCACAAAACATTGGAACCTGTTATATCTTCACCTTTTGTGCGTTTCACCTCATCCTTTACAATCAATTTCTTTCCCTTTCCTGTCATTTTTAGGGGTTTATAATCAAAATTGAACACCTTTATCTCCTGGCAAGGTGGAAGCCCTTTACTAGTAAGCCTTGTGTGCTATGGTTCACTTTTAACCCAGGAACAGATGTATAAAATGGTTTCTACCATTAATATAGTAGATTGAAATAATACAACCTGATGCAATACTGGGAAAAATGTAGCAGATTTATTTTCTTATCCTTTCACAAGTGTTGAATTTAATTACTTGGGTGACATTCTTTCTGCAACCAGAAGATTTTCTATCATATCAGTGAATTTACACAAGAAAAACATTTGGTCCGAAACTGGAGAACACTTTCATAGCTACTTAACCACAGGTGCTTTTCAGAAGGAAAATGGAAGTCATTCTTTAAAAAGAGAAGCTTCCTATTACTGTATGACAGAGAGTGATTAATGAATTGTATGAGTAATATGGACATTGTAACCACCTACTCTTTTGGTATCTTGCTGAGAAATGCCAAAATATGCAGCAACAAAATTATTCCAAGTCCATTTCCTTCTAGTTCCAAGTGTCCTACCCAGAAAAAGTTCTAATTGCCAAAAGCTAATGATAGCTGGTATTGTGTTGGCCCAAAAGAGCGATCATCATTTTAGCTAAGGTTATCATGACTCTTCCTGCCATTACAGTTGGCAGAAGACCTACAGCAATTGGATTGAGACTTCTGTTTAATAGCTATGCTCATGGACTTGTGTTGTGTCAGTTCCATATTCCCTACTTTACAGATTTTTCTTCACTTGGATGCCTTGCTTTCAAGTTAAGCATTTTTGCAGTTGACATTTGTTTCAGCAATTTATAGCTGTCCAGGGAATATATCCCAACTCTCAGAATTTAAGTGTTGTTGGGAGAGATATGAAGAAAAGTCTTCTATAAATCTTTCTGTAAAAAAAAAAAACAACAAAAAAAACATTTTTAAAAAGTCCTCCACTTAAATACTGTGTGGAGGTGATAAAACAAGGATAGTGGGCAAATAATACTGGCATGATTGGCATATTTTTGCTTATTTTAATGTATACCTGGTTAGGATTTGGATCAGTATCTCTGGTAAGAAAACTCTTTGTAGTGTGCACTGTTACTTTGCAGCAAGTATTACACTTAATTTTAATTAAAAAATGGAAATAATTTAGCTGACATATAGGTTGTAATTTCAAATTCAGGTCAATAGATCATATCTATTCATATCAATATTCATATCATATCAATTATTCAAGAACCTTAAAACACCAAAGTTTTTCAATACTGACCACCTGCTATTTTTAAAGCCCAGAGGGAATTTTACTTCAACATCCAAAGGGCTTTTTTAAACGTATTTCACACATTTCCCACTAGCTTTTTGTTCAGATTTTGAAGCACCAAATACAAGATTGTTGTCACTTTGACAAGCGCATTACATTCTCAGATACACATGAATTCCTACAGCAGAGGTGAACAGGCAAGCAGTTATTCTGTGACAACAGTACTGATAAGAGGAGGTAAACAAAATGTCTCTGTATTTTTCCCTGTGTACCATATATATGCTACTGATTTGTAGGAAGGAACCTGCTAGGCTGCCCTTACTACCCTAAGTATGTATTTTTTGCCTTTTACCTATCGATTGTTTTTTCTTTTTTTCTGCAAATAGACAGGAGTCCTATCCTAATTCACACATCCAGATAGCCAATATTACTGCTGGCTTTGTGTAAATGCCTTCTGTTATTATACTACCACTTAGTTTTCTAACAAGAAATTAGGATTTCTCTTTCTAAATGTAAATCATTCCTTTCATACAAAGCAGCTGAACAAAAAGATATAAAATATTTAAGTAACCTTACAGGCGCCGGAAATAACTGACCCTTTGGAAACTGGCCTTGGGCTGTTTTCCTTTAGACCAGCTATAGAAACATCAAGGTTAAGAGCTTATCCCTCACTCTTAACATTGTATTTTCAGTTCATTGTTACTCCATTGAGTAACTGGATAAAGGTGAAGCTTGAGGAGTGACAAAGAAGGTGACTCTTACAGGAGAAATTGATGTTAGGGTAGAGCTCTCTTCAGTCAGATTAATAGCTTGAATCAATGTATCTGAGATGTCCTTCTGTATCCAGAAATTCCTGCAGTTTTTGGTGTCCTTTTATCTCCATCTTTTGCTGCAAAATTAAAATGTAATTTGAGATAAAATTTTGGGGTTTGCAAACCAAATAAAGGATAAAGATGCCAAACCAGCTGCAGCTTCAACAAAATAGCTGAAAAAAATTCAATTCCCAATGTGTAATATTTTTAAATAAATAAAACTAGATGTTACAATTGCAGTTGTGACTTTAAAGATTTATTGTGCAAGCAGAGTCTAGCAATGTTTTTTCACCATATCCTCTCCATTTTGACATTTGGTAAGACAGAAGAAAATCAAATTACTTGCTTTAAAATACATACTGGTAAAAATTCAGTGGCATGAAAACATTGTGAAATAAATTGTGTAATATTCTTCCAAAATATTCAGTGACATGGAAATACAAGATTATTCACTGACTAGGACAAAGGGATAATACATTCTAATGCTCTAACATAGGATTTCTTCATAATCTAACTACAGAAAGCAGAAATTGCCTTTAATAACTTTCACAGCCTTAAGAGTTTAAAAAAAGAAAAAAAAAGGAAAATATTTTAAAGGGAGAAATATGTTCACGGGCAGAAAAATAAAAAGATAGTTTGAAAGAACCACAGTATGTGTTAGGATAAATGGTCCGATGCTTGAAAATAGTGATGCATTAATTGGAACATCTATTTAAAAAATACCATTTAAAAACACTAAATCATGTGAGAGAATATGATTAATATAAATTGCTCTTCATGAAAAATAAACCTACAAATTTAAGTTTCAGGTATACAAATTATATAGTCGGAGTCGGTCCTTTAATTTACACTTCCAGATTAATAAGAGAATTAATGTATTGGTCTGTGTTAATTGTCAAGTTTAACACAAACTGTAACAAATTTAATTCCTGGTTCTCACATTAGAAAGGAGATTTTTTGCAAAGACATTTTCATTTTATTTCAAGTACTGATTTCTTTAAAGTTCTTAAAACTGAAAGAGATAAGAAATGAAAAGAAACAACTTGATCAAATAGAGTAGATCTCAAAAAGTCACTTTCAAATATGTGTGTCCTGGTGGAATCTATACCCTTGATACACAATACAGGAAGACAAGACAAACTTTTAAGAATGGGATTCACCAAAGCAATTCCCTCATTATCAAAAGCTGCCTTAAGTTGCAAGCAGGAAAATCCCCCCTCCATCTGCTGGCAACATTCCTACTTATGCAGCCCAGAATATCGTTCACCTTCTTTACTTGCAGAAGCACATTGCTGGCTCATGTTAAACTGTGTCTGCCAGGGTCCCCCAGTCCTATTTTGCCAAGCTACTTTCCAGCCCCTTGGTCCCCAGTACCATGTATGATCCATGTTGTACACAGGTGAAGGAATTAGCACTTCCCTTTGTTGAACTTCCAAAGGTTTCTGTCAGCCCATTTCTCCAGCCTGACAAGGCAGCAGGACCCTCCGGTGTATCAGCCATTCATCCCACTTTTGTGTCATCACCAAATTTGCTGATAGTGTGCTCTGCCCCATCATCCAGATCATTAATGGAATTGTGGAACAGGACTTGACCCAGTGCTGATCTCTAGCATACATTGTTAGACACTCCTCTCCAAACGGAATTTGTGCCTCTGATAAGTCGTATGCTGGTTATGATCCTAGATTGTGATCTGGTTATGGACCCAGAGATTCTCTTAAAACCCAGGTGTTGAAGAAAATCTACTCTTCTCTAGTGCAGAGGTAAAATTTTGTTTTAGTTTTCTATTTTCCTGCAATTTTTAACATGTTTAAGTTTCATAAGAATACTTACTTAGGCCATAGACATCTATGGTCCATCCTTAAGGCCTATGATTACTGATTACTCAAGTTTGCAAGCACTGATTAAACGCTGATTAAATTGGGAGAAAAAAGTGGAAGTATATACATTAAGGCAGATAACTGAGGAAAAGCATCATAAGGGCTTCAACATTAACTTGCCAAAATTCTAAAATATAAACAGCTGAAATAAAGGTAACTGGAAGTGATCATAGATGAAAAAGTGACTTTTTAGCTTAGTAAAAGAGGATCACAAAACGACATGTTCTATAAAGACAGCTATTATTCTGAACTCACTTTCTGGAAGAGAGGAATAGCACATAAATGTATATAAGATGAGAAATCAAATGAAAAATACATATTGATAAACTGTGCCAAAAAATTATAGATTTTGACAGATTGGAATTATTGTGAGAATGACTGACTGGAATAAGAATTACTGAACACATGAATAGGCTTTAATGTATCTGTCAGTCTCAGATATTCTGTTATTTTTATTTTATTCCGCTATGCAGAATGTCTTGAATGACCAAAATGATCTGAAGCAATTTAAATACCTATTTAGGAAGCAGTTTACAAGGTGGAGTGAAACCTATGTTGAGCAAACTTGAAAGGCTTTGGAGGTTTGATTTAGATAAGTATGCAAAGTGTGAATATTTATTCAAACCTATTTAATTTCTTGTAGCTTGTTTTTGTTCTGTATCCAAATGACCCTTTCAAAGCTATATTGGATGAATATTTGTAATAAGGAAGAATATATTAACAGCTTTTAAAGTGTTTGAACTTGAGCTGGAAGGAAATGTTTTCCTTTTTGCCAGTGAAGTATTACTCCATATTTGTAAAATACCGATATGTCACAGAATCACAGAATTACAGAATAAACTTAGTTGGAAAGGACTCACAAGGATAATCAAGTCCAACTCCTGCACAGCACCATCCTCAAGAGCCATACCATAAGCATTTTCCAAATGCTTCTCAAATGCTCCGGCTTGGTGCTGTGACAAATTCCCTGGCGAGCCTTTTCCAGTGCCCAACCACCCTCTGGGTAAAGAACCTTTTCCTAATATTCAACCTAAACCTCCCCTGACTCAGCTTCAGGCCACACCGTCAGGTCCTATCACTGGTCACTAGGACGAGGAGATCAGTGTCTGCCCCTCCTCCTCCCCTCACAGGGAAGTTGTAGGCTGCTGTGCTGTTCCTGCTCAATGTCCTCTTCTCCAGGCTGAAAAGACCAAGTGACCTCAGCTGCTCCTCACACAGCTTCCCCTCAGGGCCCTTCGTTGCCCTCCTTTTGACACTCTAACAGCTTTAGATCCTTTTTATATTGTGGTGCCCAAAACTGCACACAATATCCAAGGTGAGGCTGCCCCAGTGCAGAGCAGAGCAGGACAATCCCCTCCCTTGCCTGGCTGGTGATGCTGTGCCTGATGCCCCCCAGGACAGGGCTGGCCATCCTGGCTGCCAGGGCACTGCCAACTGTGCCATTGGCAACTGTGTCATGAAGATGAGAAAAAATTTCAGAAAATAGAACAGAGAGAAAGAGCAAACCATCAAGTACTGAAAAGGGGAGGAGAGTTACCCAGGTTATAAACAGTGTGGGCTCAAAGTCTGTCTTCTTTTTTTCTGGGCTATGAATGTTGCTAATTGACCATGGAATGAATCCATAATAAAAAGTTATATCTCTCAAAGCTAACTTTTGAACAAAAATACACACAAAAAGTAATATTGAAAAAGTTTTAAGAGGAATTCTTGCAGGTATTCACTGATAGGAACGTGTCCTAAGGACTCAAAAAACACCAGTGTATAGAATTAACTGAAGATAAGACTTATGTGAGCACTAGGCTATTTCTGTGTGCTATGTTGAACATCGGTTGTGGAAAAAGGCTTAGAAACTATTTTAAGAGATCAAGTGAGAAAATACTTTGAAGGACTTAGGTTGATTAAGAGCAGAAAATATGGGTTTAAGAAAAAAAACAAATGTATGCGTTGGTGACTTTTTTTCCCCTTCTAAAGAAAACCACTATAGCTTCTGAGCTGAAGGGAGAAAATTGAAACTTCACCGTCTGAAATATTTTGGCAAGATTTACATTGCAAGTGCAGAAGTTTTATATTCATAAATAACTTAAACACTGGAATGATTCATTGGCTAAAGGATAATTAAGAAAGAAGTTCCTTACTGAAAATTTCAGGAGTCACTAGAAAACAAAGGTTCCTGTCTGGATAGTGTAACAGGGTGGCTTTGGGGCCAGTTTGAGATCTTCCTCAAAATCTTTTATAGTGTATTACAAGACTCTGCGACTAGCTCAGACTCAGCGGGACCAAAGAGAGGCACAAGGGGTAGACATGAGCTGTTGAGGATAGGGAACAAGACCTCTCATCTTATTTCATCATTTCTAGAATGAGGAGAAAGAGATTCACCTGAGTGTGTTACCAGAAAATTGTTGAGTCTTTTAAACTTTCTCTTTTCTAGGAATTTGCAGTAGTTTCTGACATGTGTTTGATATTCAGCAGTCATCGTTCAAGCTCAGTGATTGAAGAGATGTCATATTGTATTATTTCTGTTTCCTGAGTAGGTGAGCAAGTGAGCAATGTTTTTGTGGTGCTGCCCAGTCCTGCTGCTACAACTGTTGGATCAAATGAACAAAAACTGAGTTTGTGCCAAACAGACTTTGGCTTTCTCACTTCCTTGCAAAGAATAAAGGACAGAGTTATCACATGAAATCTTGTATTGTTCAGATGTGTTAGATCATGTTGTGGAGGTCCACGAATTATTAAAGTTGAATTTCAGTTGTCAAATTAAAAAAATTTTAGAACAGGGTTAGTGGTCTATTTTCCTCATTTTTCAGCTATTTTTCTTTTGTAAATTCCCTATCATAGGGAAGAAGGGAAAAAAAAGGAACAGAGCAGCAGAGCACCAAAGCTAGCACAAAATTGTAAACCTGTAGAGACAGACGTAGATAAGTTTTGCTATGTAATGAAATAATAGCCCACAGAAGTAGAGAAATGAAACATACAGGCTACAACCTTCCAAGAGTGTCTTACTCTAGTGTTGGAATAACAGAATTGTTAGTGAATGCAACTTTATTCCTTGTTAACTTGTAATCTTATTATGTGAGATGCATATCTAGGTCATGTATCTTCTGGTTTTGATGAGACAGAACATAAAAACAGTTGTTGCATCTCCTAATAGTGCTCACACACCAGCCAACACTTTTACAATTATATCTTTTAACTTATAATGTCCATCTTACAGCAAAATATAATTGGAAGAATATACATGTTAGAATAGAATTATTTCTTATCCAGAGAAAAAACCTAATCACTGATGAGGAAAAAATGGTGAAGGTATTGAGATAGGAAACCCATAGCTTCATTTGTCTTCTGAATTATGAACTCCAGAGACATAAGTCGGGGTATGTTTTACCTAGAGAGAGTTCTTACTGTAGGGCTATTGGCTATCCAAGCCTCTATTTACTTCTAACACTACCTAGTTTACAAATACCACTGGCTTGTGTCATTTTCATCTTTCCCTCATTAATGAACAACATTTTCACCTTTCAGAAGCAAGGAATTATTTTATGAAAAAAAAAAAAAGTTGCCTTGCCAATCCTAAGCATGCTAACAGCATATCATTACAGTAATTATTAGTTTAAGAGACAAGAGCTCCAGGAGGGACAAGTGGTTTAAGTTTAATACATTATGAAAACGATTTCAAAGTGTATTACTGTATCAGTATTAGTTTGCAAAAAACTGATAGCAAAGCTTGCCTTTTCCCCACATTTCACAAGAGTGGTCTCAGGAGAGAGAGTCTGCAACCAACATGCTTTAATCTATGTGAAAGTAAAAATGGCTTTTGTGTCTAACACAGAAACATTATAGGGTTGGCTTCTTTTCCTTCTGAAGAATGTTCATTAAGAGTTCAGAATAATAGATCAATGTTCAAAATATCCCAGAACTGCAATGCATTTTTCAAATATGTGGCTTAGGATTGAAATTTTGTACTAGTAGTGTAATAATATGCTCTCTTCAAACTTTCACAGTCATCTTTTCTGCTTGCCAGGTCATTTGTAGAACTCATAGGCATGAGTGGTTAATGTAAGTCAGGCTATGCTTTGAATAATGAAAGGAAAATTCAGGAGTTTTAGATAAAGACATTTTTTTTCAGCAAGTTATTTGATTATACATTTTGATTGGGAGGGTTTTTTTGTAATTAGCAGTAGAGATTATTTTTTCTCTAATAAAAGGATTGACCATAAATCCTACTTTTAAAAATTTTTTCCTTCTTAACTAATAACATCATTTCTTAAATTTTAGTAAAATGTATATCCCCTTGTTTTAAATTTGTGTTTCTTTCAAAATTGAACAGAATTAAGCAGCCAAGTTTTCAGTAATAGAAAAAAAAAAACTTTTTGCTTCTGATTTCTGTTGTTTTGGCTTTTATTTTTTATGAGAATCCATAACATTGTTGCTTAAGACACTGATAGATTTTTATTTATTTTAAATGCCATATAATATTGAAAAGGAGACAGAGAGATGGGCAACAGCTGTTGGCAAGACAAGGTTCATGGCCATGTTACAGTGTATTTTACGCCAAAACCAAGCAGGTAGTATAAGGAAAACAAGATGGGAAAAGCTAGACAAGTTGAGTATACCTTTGAGCTATAGGAAATTAACCTCTCCTGATACATCAGTTTCCCTGGGTGATGGAGGGATGTAAAGATTTCTCAGTGTGTTGGCTTTTATGGTTTAATTTAAGAAGATAAACAATTTGTAGAATTGTTATTTAAGAAAACTATTTAAATTTCCATTTGATGCTCATAACGTACCATTTTAAAAAGCTGTATGAATATTTTGCTGTTCATACTTAAATAATTACTACGACTTCAGTATTTTGGTAATTATCAGAGGTTCATCTTGTAGAGAAGTAACTGAGAGGTACCCTAAAATCTCATTTCAAAAAAATTCAAAAGTATTTTCTGTTTGGAAAGTAGAAATGTGAACCAGGAAGAATGTTTGTCAAAAAAAAAATTATCATAATTAATTCTAATTCTCAGTTTAAATATATTGAATATAATATAAGATAAATTCATTTATATAGTTGCAAAGTCATCTTACTTTTACCATTCTATAAAAATTCCCACGTTGAACATTGTCCTTAAAATTTGAGTACTCTCACATAGATTTATTCATATCATCAAGAAACAGGTAGCAGCAAAAGATGTAATTCTAAATGCAGAAGATAATAATTTTCCAAGTTTACATATCTTGGCAGGAGTTCACTGTTGTGTTGGGCTTATGTGGCCAGGTATGGAATACAGGGGTGGCTTCTGTGAGAAGGTGCCAAAAGTTTCCTCCATGTCCAGCAGAGCCAATGCCAGACAGCTCCAGAATGGATGTGCTTCTGGCCAGGGCTAGGCCAATCAGAAATGGTCATAGCACCTCTGTGATAATGGGAGAAAAAAATTGTTGCACAGGGATAAGTGCAGTCAGAAAGGAGCGGGGTGAGAATATGTGAGAGGAACAATTCCGTAGACGCCAAGGTCAGGACAGAAGGAGGGGAGGAGGTGTTCCAGGCACTGGAGCTCAGATCCACCTGCAGCCTGTGGAGGAGACCCATGCCAGAGCAGGTGGATACCTGAGACCAGGCTGTGAACCTCTGGGAAGCCTGTGCTGGAGCAGGGTCCTGGCAGGGACCTGCAGACCCATGGAGGGAGGAACCCATGCTGGAGCAGGTTTGCTGGCAGGACTTGTGACCCTGTGAGGGACCCACTACAACTGTTTCTTTATTTTATAAAAAAGCTGAAAATTATTATCTTTTCATTTAAATAAACTCTTTGGGGAGTAATGTGTGTTTTTAAAAGCTAAGATCATTGTAATGATTAGATCATATTCCCCTAGTGATATTTAACCTCAATTTCATTGGAAGTAATAGACTGCATGAAGCTATGTAGAAAGGCAGAATATATTTAGTTCTGTTTCTACCTTTCCATCAGTTATTTCATATTTAGAGGACTAGAGGCTAGAGCCACCAAAGTGGGGCTTGCTCCCAGCACTCCCAGCAACTCACATATTAAAGTTATTGTAGGCTGACTGCAGATGGACAGGTCACAGTCTAGTGTTATTTTTAAGCTGGTTTTTGAAGCTGAGGATTGAGTGGAAAACCTGGTCCTGTTACACTGTACTTACACTGAGGAAGGGGAATGCAGAGTTTTGAAAACCCCAGAAAATGCAGCCATCTACTTCACTGAATATTTTCCCATTACACAAACCGTTGACAAAAGGTGCAGGCAGGTTCACAAGATGGGTGTCAGGTATATGCCAGAAACAGAAAATACCAGAATTGATGCTGAGGATGAGAGGGTTCTCTGAAAGAGGAAATAGTACAAAAGTGATGTTGAATTTTCATCTACGACAACAAATACACACCAAGAGAACCTGTATGTAGTGTGCCCCTATCCATAATATTTAATGATCAGAAAGTCTCAGAAATAACTGAAAGCCACCAGCATAAGAATTCTGTGATGTATTGCAAAAATCTCATGCTTTTGTGTTTTATTATTTGGAAAATGAAGAAAGAGGTTTTGTGAAAATTCTGTGCCTCTGGAAGCAAAGGAGGCGCAAGTTCCTCTATCCTCATTTTACTCTTGTAGCGGTTTCACATTCACCTGCTCGCCTGCTCACACCAGGCGAGGGTGTAGTGTAGTGGTTTTATGAGAATAAGGATTAAGAGAAATGCAAAACAGGCCTAACCTTCAAAGATAAAAATAGTTTATTAACAAAAGACAACAGAATCAAAATCAACCCCCAGGTGGTTTCTTCTTCCTCCCCCCAGCCCCTCACCCATGAT
>VZTR01020050.1:23249-33909 GCA_013400775.1 Chaetops frenatus | reverse complement strand
TTTATTATTTGGAAAATGAAGAAAGAGGTTTTGTGAAAATTCTGTGCCTCTGGAAGCAAAGGAGGCGCAAGTTCCTCTATCCTCATTTTACTCTTCTTGAAAATTTTTTTACTACATCTTATGAAAGTAATATAGTAAATCCTCATGTCACAACTGGCATGAATCCTTTTGTTCCTAAACACCATAGCCTGCCCTCCTCCAAAACTGAGAAGTTCAATATACTGATATTTGCAAGTGTAAAGAGTGTGGAATCTCTTGGGAGAGGCTAAAATTGTGTTCTATTAGATCCTGATGATGAATCATTACCAAGTAGGGAAAAAAAATTCACTCCATCAAATTTTCACACATATTGTGTTTTTAATTTAATAAGCAGCTATGTAAGGACATATAAAAATTTGTTTATTATTTTGGAAGAGAATGAAAACTACTCTTTCAGAAAATAGTTTTACTATCTTTATAACAGTAATCATATTTCACTGGTTTTCTAGAGTTTTAGGTGCCATACCTCAAATTACTGACAATGAACCCTGCAAAGGATACTTGTGTTTATGGTGCTGTTTGCTCTAATCTCTGTGGCAAATGAAACACTGACATAAAAACAGCCACATTTCCATTTTTCTTTAAATGTGTTGTTGATATTTAGAAGTAGGTGGGCACACTTCACATTTAACAAATGATCAGTTGGGTAATTTTAATGACAAATACATCTCTGTGTGGTCTGCCATTTTCCAGGCAGAGCATTTATCCCTGTCACCACTGCTGTGAATTTCAGTACATCAGCTAGACAAAACTGAACTCAATCTTTTACCTGCCTTGGGAAATATCCATCACATTTCTGATTTTCTCCTAAGATGCAGCAGACTAGGATGCAGTGCATCTAAAATTGAAAAGAATTCATCAAAGAACAATTGTTACCACTCTGACCCCATAACTCTTTCTCACTTCGTACACCTAGCCACATGTGCTTGTATGCACAATTCCTTTAGAGCATCCCATGCCACAAAGAATGTGTCTGTGTTTGTGAGACAGGACAATTCTGCTGTTCTGAGAGTTGTGGAAGGACACAGGCATCAGAACTCTATTGACATGAAGCTGTTCAGAAGAATCTCTTTCAATGCTTTCATTTTACATAATAAGTGCACATTTTTGTAGTCTAGTATAATTTTGTACAAAATTATTTAAATTCTGTTTTGTATGAAAAAAAGTGATAATGGGTGAGTTATGCTTTGAAGTATGTTCTCACAGATATACAAAACAAGTAATTCAATAATTCAATAATTTCTGCTCCCATTCACATCAATGCATATTCCATGTATTCTCTGTATCAGGCCTAGGTAAAAGCCTAGCATGTATTGATACCAGGCTGCAGCTGAAGCCTTGTCTTTTCCATTAGGTTTCTTGTGAACAGCTGACTGTGTGAGCAGTGGGAACTACTGTCAGCATTAGGAGTTCCATGCAGGGAAAGAGAAGAAATGTAAAGAAAGATCATATAATAAAATTTCTGATGAAATTGAGTTGTTAGCTACAAGCATGGATCCTTGCTATGTAACTGGACATTATGGATCATTGCTCCTAAGGGCAGCAGAAAAATCTTAGCTTGTGGTGCCTCTTTGTCCTTTATTAGCAGAGTTCAGAGGTTAGGAGCTAGAAAAACACAGAGATTCATTCTAGTTTTAATTGAACATGAGTTCAGTTTGTTCAGAATTAAGAGCAAATTCTGTCCATGGACATGGACACTGGAAAGGCAGCAAAAGGGTGGAAGGATGTCTGTATTGTTGCTCTGATACTGAAGTACTTGAACTTCCACTTGTTGGTTTTGCTTCTGCATAATATAACAAGGTTTCTTTTTGTCCTTCATCACAAATCCTAATATTTTCTTTCCTGACCTATGAGCTGCAGAAAAGGAACAGAAAAAAAAAAGCAATGAATCACTTGGGTCCTGCAGTGTTACAGAGCAGCATCAATTCTTGATTTATCACCTTTCATTAGTTTGAAATAAAAAAAAAATACAAATAGCTATGAGAAAATGGGATAAGACAAATGAAGGTAGTATGGGCAGTAGTAGTTTTTCTCTACATTCTTGGCTTCAGATATTTAGTATTCTGCCCATAGCTCCAGTCTTTTATCCTGGCTGCCTCCTGTTTCTTGTTTTTCTGGCATTCAGCCTGACTTTGGCTGAGCTGATAAGAGGCAGCTGGCAAAAAGGCTTATTTGCATCTTTCTCCAGCTCTGCAGTGACTTAATGTGGTAGGTAACATCTATGGAGGTGGAAAAACTTGGGATAAACTAAGATTCTAGAGGAAATGCAAAGGAGAGAAGAACTAATTAGATGGAAAGCCAAGTCAGCAAGGGCTAAGGAGATCAGTGCTTCTGAAAATACAGAGTGGGGACAATAACACCCTTGAGACCTTCAGAGAAGGAGACTGATTATCTGAAAAAATGTTTCAAAGAATGGTAGAGTAGATGTGGTGAAGGATAAGGGATTTATTTGGGAAAGGATTCTTAGGTTGGGGGTTTTCTTTAGATTTTTGTAATCTTAATTAATATTAATAAAAACAACCTTACAGTGATGGTCTTAATTTTCAGTTTATATTTGTATTTAACATAAAACTAGTAAATATATTCAATAAATTTAGTAAACATATCTATGCTGAGTGGAGGAAAAATAAATTCTTGACATACATAGCAATTTGCAGTATTTTCTAATCTGCAGTCTAGAATATTTGTTGTTTTCATTTCTGGTTTTGTTGGCTTTTAAATGAAGAAAGATATTTTAATATGCCTACATGAATGATTTCGCTGTCTTTCTATCTATGAGTTGCCCCTTACTTTATGAGGAAATACATCCATAAATGTTATTTAAACTCCTAAAAGTGTGGAATGTCTTAAACAGCAGGAATTACAAAAGTGAACGGTTTAATAATAAAAAAAATGCAGCTGCATTTCTTACATTTCTCATACGATTTCTTCTTGAATTATTCATAGGAGGACTTGAATAAAAGGAGCCTGGAAAGTTTACTTCTATTCATGATTTCACTTACTAAATCATTACATAAGTTAGAAACATATTTGATTCCCAGCTGATTGCTAGCGTCCTTAGTTTTGACTGGGGGTGCTTGTTTTGCAGATAAATGTCAGAGAAATATTTAAGCAGAAGCTGAAATAGATCCTTTTAGCATGACTAAGAATAAACCTTATCTTAGCATGTTGAAATAGTATGAGAATATGAAAAATGTTTTTCTGGATCAGATCAAATGGTCCACCAAATTCAGTGACAATAACATAATGCTTAGGGAAGGGACACAAATCTGACCAATACCCAATATTCATTTTCCTCATGCTTCTCCACAGTCATTGGATTAATGATCCTGACTCCTCTCTTCATCATCTAGTTTCCAAGCCTATATCTGTTTTTTTTTCCAATCCCTTTTTGAAGCATCTGATTCCATCTACCTCCACAATCACCCCTAGAAAGAGATTCCAGAAAATTTCTGCCCATTGGCAGAGAAACATGCTTTTTCACCAATTTTAAGTGGATTTCCTGGTTGTGTCAGTGGATATTATCTAATTCTAGGGTCAGAGAATTAGGTGAGTTAACTGTTCTATGTTCACCTTATCCAATTCATTGATGAATTTGAAACCATGGTCTCACCTCATTCTTCTTCTCTACAGAGGTGTGCACAGTTGTTTTCATTTCTCTGTTTGAGGAGGTGAGAAGTCCTTCTCATGTCTGTTGCCCTCTTTGTGCTTATTCTGTCTCCAGGAAAGCCTTTTTGAGATAGCAGAGAGCAGCAGTACCGGTGCCACTACAAAACCTGCACAATTCAAATCTTTCCACAGAAAGCTACTGGTGTTTCTTCCTCTCTCAGAGACGGAAAAGAAAGATAGAAAAAAAAATATATTTAATAGTCACTGTACTTACAGCTAAAATTTGCCGACACTGAATGGGATTTGAGGAAGAGAACACAGTAGAGCAGAAATAATTTTTTATTTGTCATAAAACCTATGCAAAGTGTGATTATTTAGTTATTTTGATTGCAGGTAAGAATAGTTTTCCATGGATTGGCAATATATGATTACTCCTATGAGAACTAAGCCTTCATATTTTGTGGTTGGTCTGTATAGGGATTGTCAAAAGAGACAGGACCTCTTTGGCATGGTTTATTACTGCAGTCTCATGAAGGAGCAAGAATGCCTTCACAGTACAAGTCAGAGGTTAACCATTAGCCATGAGTGGTCAGTGGTCACAAGACCACAGGTTACCAGGTGCTTTAAAGGNAAACTACAAACTCCCATTCTTGTTGAAGGTCTCTAAGTCCTTCCTTTTCCACAGCCTCAGGTTGAACCCTGTAGTTATTTCAAACTCAGAGCCTACAGGCACAAGGTTTTGAGAACTTTCTGTGCCTTGAATTCCTACAGATCTGAATACTCTCTCCTTCTGTGTTTATAATAACTGCCAGTTATTTTGTCACAGAAAATGCTAGGATCAGACAGTATCACAGTGACAGAAAGTGTATCTTGTACTCTGCTACAGAGTGAGAAGAGTTCAGCAAGAGTGTGAAATTGTCAGGCTATCGAGAAAGGGTTTCAGAGTTCAGAAAGACTGTTCTCAGAGACAGAGATGAGTGTTTCTGAGGCTCCACTATCTTCAACTGATAAGAGTCAGGAAGGGCTCATACAACTCTCACAGTAATAGATGCTATTATGGAACTGTCATTAGAAAATCATTGACATTCTAGCCTTCCACTAAGTGTGTCTGATAATTTTAATGAGATCCTAAATAAGTTCCAGCATGAATAAAAATAAGGGGGAGTTCACATTGAATAAAAATAAGGGGGAGTTCACATTATCAAATGTGATTCTATTTCTGCAGTCAATGTCTAAAAAAGCAAATTACACACATAATTATGTATGCTATTATTTTGCCAAAAAAGAGGAAAAAAATCCAAACACTACCCCTCCCCTCCCCCAAAAAATCTCAAATCCCCAATGAGACTAGAAAATACACAAAAAAAAAAAAGCCATCTTTTCTAAAGTATTTGACTTCCTGTGATCGAAGACTGGAAGAAGGAAGAAAAAATGTGATTTCTGAGGAATTTCAGAGGGCTTTGCTTTTATTATTTCCTGGTACAAGTATGACATTTTAAAAGTATTTGTAAAAGTATGCTTCTTGTATGTAACATCTTGTTTGAAGTTATTAATCAGAAAATCTTATGGATTGGACTGCTCTTTCTTCATGACTGAAATTTTCAGAAAGACTTCTGCATTTTTGCAATTCTCTCAAGATGCATCATTATGTTCCTTGCAATGTGTTCCTTGCAATATAACTTTTAATACGTTCATGTTGAGACTCTTGTTAGGTCAAGATGATGTTTGGTCTTGTTATGTGTCAGGAACCATTTTTTTCAGTTTGCTGAATGCCTTTTAGCTATTTCATTTCAGAGGCATGGATCTCTTGTCTTACGTAATCTTTTATCTTTTGTGCTTAGCCAGGTTTTCTTGTGTTTTTACGTAAATTTCACATGGTTATTTGCTGACACTTTTTGCTTAGCCTGAAACAGAATGTTGTCAATTACTGTTTTAATGTTCTTCTTTTCATCTTTGTCTGTATTAATAGAGTATGTTGTGATTTTCTCCTGTACTGAAGAAAATATGACATAGGATGCTTTCTGGTTTTTTCTTTAGTTCTTGCAAAGGAGGCAATTCTGAATCACACAGGAGGCTGGTAGACAATGAATGAATTGTTCCAGCTCACAAAAGTCTAAGGTAAACCACTTTCAAAGCTATGCAAATATTTGTGATTTGTTGTTCCACTCTTGAAGTCATGGGTTAGGTTTATGTGCTTGGTAGAAACAAATTCTCTTCCAAAGTGAAATGGACAGGGAAAATAAAGAGCTGCTCTGGAGACATGATATCCTTCCTGTAAAGATGTTCAAGGTAATAAAAGAATATTTCTTTTTCTTGGTGATTTGTAACACAGTAAAAGTTGGGTACACCAGAGATGGAACGCACCCAATTGTTCAGTCAATAGATTCTTGGTACGAAATATCTCTGGGTATAAGTACTGCTAAAAGACATATATGGTTCACACTTATATTTCATGTGCTCTGACAAAGTAGAGACACAATTGCTGCTACTACAAATTATTACAGATGTGGAGAAAAATCATATCTTTGCAACAGAGATAAGGGAAAAGAAGATCTGAATGTCTCTCTGTTTCTGCTGGGTTTTTTTTTTTTTTTTCTTTTTCCTTTAAATATACATTTTCCAAAATTTTAACTTCTATTTAATGACCTATAACCTCATCTGTTTTCAAGGACACTTCAATTTAAGAGCAGCAGTAACAGCAATAGGAATAGCAGAAGTAGCAACAGCAGGGATTCTGCCTGTGTATCTATGAGAAGTATTTCAGTAATGAAAGGGATAATTGTGGCTCCCTGCCTCTGCTGTAATTGAAAGTCTAGTGTAGTGCCTTTTTCATTTAACTTTATTGCTTGGGTTCAAACTGTTGTATAGAAGAGAAAGCAACACTAGAATAATGTCTTTACTGGTGCTTTCCTGTCCATTCACCAGTTTGAAACCTAGAATTAAAGTTAAAAGGAAGAGCAATTAGACATATTCAATTATTAAAGAGGGAAAAAACTATGATTATAAATTTCAGTAATGATAAAGAATTGCTTACCAAATTTTTACTTACTAGTTCTTACTTTCAAGTTATCTCCAGTGAGCTGGGAAACAAGTAACATGGTAACACAATTGTCCAGGTAATTCATGCTGAATTACAATAGAAAACCTTTTCAGAATTAATTGCAATGACTTTTAAATTAATGGCTAATGTTATTCCATCCACTGACAAAGCATAACTTTAAATCTGCAAAGTGTTGAAGTATTTTCACCTTCTAATGTCTCAATTGACAATGAAGATATGTAGTACATGGCACAGTACTCTTATAACAACTATTCTTATACAGTATATTTTTCAAGCTTTCTTTTTTTCTGCTGATCTAATATCTGGGTCTCTACAACAGCATACATGTGAAAAGAAATATAATGGGATTAACCACTCTAAATACATCTGAAATATCTTGCTCATAATTTTCTGTTATTTGTATCACTGGAGGAAAAAAGGCGATTTTGAAAATAGGTACTAATTAAGGATTTGAGAACTGTGTTTACTGTCTTATAAGAAACTGCAGACCCACAACGTTCAGTCTTCCTCCCACCTTGACATGGCATCAGTTGGCTTCTGTTTTCACAGTCAAACCTATGCAGATATTCTGCAATGATAAATCTATAAAGCCTAGTTTTGTCCCTATCCGTACTTATGTTATTGTATTTCAAGTAAAATTAAAGGACCTACTATGGATTTATCTCCTTTAAAATTAGTGCAAAAATTTTCTTTGCATTTAAGTCATGGGCATGGAGAGACATACTTGATATTTTACAGCAAAATTCAACATAAAAAATGCAGGGAAAGAGTCTTTAAGGACATGAAAAAAAAAGAAGCTATATACAATCATACTCATCCTCGCCTGCCTTCCTGAAAAGTGGCAGTGCCCTGTCTGTTTTTCGTGTTTGTATATTTTATTAGTTACTCAGCACTGTCAACTATTTTTAATAGGTGAATATTTCGAGTGTGTGTAAAGGGATGGAGACTCACTTAGACTTTCTATTCTATATCAGTTAAAGGTTTTTTGAGTCAAAATATGTCTAATTAATGTCCTGTGAAGAATCAGGCATCCTATGCTAGTGTTAAAGAACTGCCATGGAAACACAGAAGTGAAGAAAAAAGAGGAGAACAAACTGAGGTGTCACTGTGATATCATGTGATGGAGAAGATCTTTGACCAAGTGATAATGTGGGGATTTCATTGCTATGTAGTCATTAGCTTAATCAAAGCTACAGATGAACATGGTTTGGGTGCAAACAGAACAAGGGAGTGGGCATTAGTAACTAATAACAGTGCGAGTTCAAACTGACCTGCATAATGTGAATCCCTGGACAAAAGGTTTATTTATGTTTAACATTTTAGTTATCTACTACTCATCCTGTAACAAAATGTTTTATATTCGTACAAGCTATTTTTATTCTGTTCACAACTTTGTGCAAATAGTTCTAGTTAAATAATCCAGTTATACTTGGATTATACTTTGATGTGCATCAGCTGCTGAAAGCATTTCCATGTCACTATTTAACATCAAAGACAATGGCACCTATCTCAGAGCAACTGCTTCCTAATCTTACCCAGCAGAGCATACAGAATTTCAAATTATTGGAAAAATACACACAGTTGACCCCAAGTCAAATCTCTTTCCTGATGGTTCTAAAAGATTCAGTAATAGTGAAAAAAAAAAGTTTGTTGTTGCATTTTTTTATATACTTACTCAGCTCTGTTATGACAAGGAAGTTGGTAAAGAATGGCATCAAAACTAACCTTTAGTTCTGTACTAGTCAATTAGTGCTCTGTTGCCACAGATCATAAAAATGGGGTGAGACTTTTGACACATCTTGTCATTTCTACCCTAAGTATCCTAGAAACCTCATTAATTGGAATTCATGAAGAATTTTACTGCCTATGGCACTGGGGTTGGAACTAGATTATCTTTAAGGTCCTGCCCAAGCCAAACCATCCTATGATTCTGTGATTCTGTGATTGTATGATAATTTTGCAGGTTCCTTCAAGGCAGGTAAAATTAAATAATTTCCATTGCCATTAGAAGGTAACTTCTTGCCTCTACTGTGCTGCACAGTAAAGAGTATTCCCTGCAGTGTCCTTAAAGATAGATACAAGATACAAAATCTAAACTTGCTTTGTTTGTTGTTTTGGCTCCAGCACAGTATATACATGTAAGAAAGATCTGTTTTCTCTCCACTAGATTTTTTTCAGGTAAGATTTAGAGACTCTGTTTTGTCCAATTGAATTACTAACAAGAAAACAAAAAATGGAAATTTTTTAAAGATTTCTTTGAAAAGAGATTCAGTTTTCCTGGATATTTCCAGTAAAATCTCTATTGATTAGGGAAACAATGTAAAAATTAAAATCAGTAACGGAATTAAAGATTTCATGTAATTATATAGGAAGAAATTTTGTAATATAAAAAAGAAAGCTGAACACAGCATTTGCATATCAAATTTGCTGAAGAGTTTGATGTTAGGCTCTCTGTAAGGTACATGAGGTTTGCCCCACCACCACCCCTAAAAGGCAAATCAGAAACTGTTTTGCTGCTATCATGAGCGTCATAGCTATTTTTAACTGAAAGAATGCATATTCTGTGTTCTTGATAATATTCTGTTAATGTTGCAGGAAGGGTCTATAAAAAAAAGTGATGAAATTTTACTCAATGCAGTCTGAAACTAGAAGAAAATATGCTTGATATAAAGGTGGAGAAAATTCTTTTCTAGGACAAGCTGGAGAGAGTGAAATTGTATTTGAGTTTATTATTGTGTGCACACTGCACACTTGGATGAGGCAAGATTGGACATATTCACACACTATACCAAGACTGGATTTATTCCAAGATGTGGGCTGAATTTCAGATAGGTTACTCTCTTAAATGAGTGATCTTTTCTTTCCTATTCTATCACTTCAACTTCTGAACATGTAGTTGCAGTCTTGGTGAGAACAGCAGAGTTAAAATGCACATAATAATAGGCATACTTCCTTTATTCTGCAAGATATAGAGGTCAAAAATGTTTATGCTGGATGGATGCTTACAAACTTATGCTTTTCGTAATGGAACAGTTTTGACAGCTGAGATTGGTTCAGCTTCATGACATTCAGAAATGCATCAGTACATGTCATATTCTTCACAGCAGGATACTTTATGATTATGTACTGTAAATTAATCTGCAAACACATAGGCATAAAATAGTTTTAAAATATAAGGACTGAGGAACCAGAAATCCAGTTAAAGAATATTGTGATCATAAAATACAACAATATTACATCTGGGGTAAAAAAGATTGTTAAAAACAAACAAACAAACAAACAACAACAAAAAAAGAACAAAAAACAACAAGACAAAAAAAATAGAATAATGCCTCTGTGATTGATTTTATTTTTTCAAATTAAAATCAGTCTTATAAATAAAAATTAACATTACTTCATCAGGAAACTCACATATACCACTAATCACAAATAAAATTAAAATTTTATTTTGTGAGAAGTACATTGTACATTGAGAGGCTTTTGTCTCTCCTGATAAAAACAATATGAACCTTAGGGATACTCTTCCTTCTTTGAGTTTGTAAAGCTTATGTCTTCAGCTGTGTGGTATCTGCAGTGTGTGATGAAATTATTGTACACTGTTTTCAGTAAGGAATAGCAGTCTCAAGAATGGCTAATTCTGCCAAGTATTCTCTGAGGTGACTAATTGTTACTCCTTATTTCAGTAAGTGACTAATTTCTGTTGCCAGAGATTTACTGCCTGCTGTTTAGCATGTGGCAAAGGGATTCCAAACTGTACTGGCTGAGTTACTTGGACTGCAGTGAGGCTGGCGTAATTACAGTGTTATATCAGTGGAATTTCAATGGAAACAGTATAGATAGACCCAGAGAAGCGCAGAGTGCTGGTTTGTTTTTTTTCCTCTATATAAGATGTTGCTGCTGTACCTGAATGTGTCTGCATAGAAATAATGATGAATTGATTATATTTATTTT
>VZTR01020049.1:194207-214801 GCA_013400775.1 Chaetops frenatus | reverse complement strand
GTCGTTGGACTCGACAGCGACGGCAGAGACTTTAAATTACATACATCAGTGCTAAACAGTTGAGGAGACAATTTTATACACAGACCTCCAACCTAACAAAAGAGAAACTCTAGGAACAGCCAATTGTTTTTCTAGGCTTTATGTACACTTTGAACACCACTACTACTAGTACTACACAGATCTGTATGATTATTACTCTCATACAGAACATTAGAGTAAAACTAAACCCTGAAATTATCAGTGGAAAGTCAACTAGAAATGGCACTTACACATGCACACATCAGTTTCTGTTTTGCTTTATTCACACAATTAGTTATTGTAAGCCTTGCAAACAAACTGCAAGACAGCCAAATTTGCGTTCTGTGCAACTGCTCCAAATTCATTTTTCATTGTTTCTACACAAGAGATTATTCCCCTTAATCATCTTCTGCCACACTGCAGCAAAGTAAGTCTTCTATGTACCTGTAAATGATAACATTTAAGTGTACTTAAGTTCCTTTTACAGTTTCTATTTTACTCACAGTCCCACTAACAGTGAAGTTTGAAACATTTTTAAAAGACCAGTAAAGCCATCAGTCCCCTACTTGCAAGTTCTCACAACTTAAGAAAATAGACTCCTTTCAACAGGCTAACAGTCCACATCAAGTATCAGATGTGATGCTTATAAAGCAGATACTAACAATTCATATCCATTCCTTATGTCAGTGAACTGGTAAGAGAAAAAGTAAATTCTCAATGCAATCACATTTGAAATCTGATCCCCTTTGTATGACTGCATATGACATATTCAATTTGTGTCTGTAATTTTTAAACAGTCCTTTTTTAATTACACTTCAGAAACTATATCCCCATTTTTAAAACAAGTTGTTCTACAGTGTAAGGACAATCCACAGAGTGGATTCCTTGAAGCTGATTTTCTAAGCCATTTAAACAATAACTAGTTTAGCAAGTCAATCATGTCCAATGTGCTAGATCCAAACCTGGACAGATTAAGAAACATTTTGAAGCAGTGTAGAGTAAATAATTTTGGTAAGCTGTAAAACTGCCACATGCAAGGTATACTGTACTACAACAGCTCCAAATCCTTTATAAAAACCTTGCATTCCTTCTTCCCGTTTTATAGTATTTATGCAGTCTTTCATTCCCTCATACTGAGTATTGATTGGAAGCACTTCATAGCCAAGGTCTGTATTGTCAATTATTGTGCGTGTCCCTTGAATATGAAGGCGGTGCAAAACTGTTTCCAGTGGGTAAAGCATGACATCAGCACAAAGGCTAGCAGCAAAGCTAGCAATAAGTTCTGGAAAATATGCATCCAACATGCTCTGCACAGAAGTGGAGCTCTCAGTTGGAAGGTCGTGGGAATTATCCCTTTTCAAAACAAACAAGACAAGCTTCTGGATGATGGAACTGATGACGTAGTGAAGAACTCCATGTAGAGCAGTGGGAAAAGTCAGGACCATCAGAGGAAGGAGACGCTTGCTATGGGGTACTCCCAAGCCTACAACTCTGCCAATTCCTTCTTTCACACAGTCCAGGATGCCAGGATTGTCTCGAATTATTTCACTCTACAAGCACAAAGAAGGAGTTAAAACTCGTGCTGAGCACTTCAAAACCATCCTGACAGCCACTCTGACACATTATCACTGCTGAAGTTTTTTAAAAAAGAGAGTTAAACACTTGAATGCTATTGTGCCTACAGAGCTGTACAAATAAAAGTTCCTTGTTATAACACTCTTCACAGCATTCAATTAAGCTTCCTTTTAAAGAATGAACCCATCTTAAAGAGGTAACAGGTTTTTAATGTATATTGCAATTACCTGTGTTTCTACCAAATTCAACTTCCAGCCTACTGCTGAAAGTATCAGAATGCTGAACAGTCATGAACTTAAAATGCCTAAATCTGGAGCAAAATGCCAGGAAGTGCTTATTTAATTCGAAATTCTTTAACTTTAAAAGCTATGACTATAATCTTTGAACTCGAATGTACATAGTAAAGACTTATATAACTAGTGTTGCAAGGTCATTTTTGACTTGGATTTAACAGGTTCAATTTTGAATGTTTTCATGTTTTCATATATGCATTTAAAGTAGTATTCTTTACCCATGCAGTCTCAGTGAAGAGATAATTATTTTGTTCATGTAGTGAAAACAAAAATCTTGTAGTAATTATTTACTGTGTTACATTCCACCTGTGAGAGTAGGATTAAGTGAAAAGTATTATTTCCCCAACTAATGCTTATACTCCTGTGTTTTATCATGTGGTTTATATCCAAAATTCAAGATTTTGGTGTTGTCCTATATGTCCAAGTCTCTGAGTCCATGTGGTCTGTGTCGTGATCTCATGCCAGAATAAACCACTAGAATATTCCTCAGTATTTTGAGGAAATACTAAACAGCCTGCAGAGCCTTCTTGGTCTTTTTTCTGTTCTAGTTTAAATGACTGAGAACACGATGTTGTTGCAGACTTTAAGTACAAGTTAAGCAGCACAACCCCGACTGACTCCTCTCCTGTCCCACACTGCTACAGGCACTGCACTTCAAAGCTGTTCTTGCTCTGGCCTAACGCGCCACCATGAGGTTTGAGATGCTAATGACAAAAGAACTAACGTGACGGCTACAAATTTCCACCACTTACAGCTATTTTGATTAAATGTATTTATTTAAGTGTTGAACAGATACTGTTGAACAGAATGGCTTATCAGAATTAAGACAATCAAAGTAAACATAAACCTGCTAGTAGCAAATCCAATAATCTTTAACTTTCCTGGTTTGTCCCTGGTCATTGTCCTCTTGCAGCACAGGAATGTAACACAAACCTGGCAAGCCAAAGTGCTCCCCTGAACTGATGAATACAGTATAAAAATCTTCACAAATGCTATCATTACCTCTGCTGTGTTTCTAGTAAGCTCATGATGATGTTTCCAGAAACTCAAGGACGTATTTCATACAGCATATAAATAAACACACATACACTTGTTTACTAAAATACTGGCACACAGCTGAAGCTACCAATCTTAAAATCCTCAGATCCCAGTGGAATTTTCAGGAACTAATCTATTACATACAAGACTACCTACCTAAAAGGTTGGGAGAGATGCTTTTTTAGCTTTTTATTGTTTTCCTATTAAGTTGCTTTCTAGCAAAGAAACTTTATACTTATTTTGCAAACAGAAGACAGGCTCTAAATCATGTTCTATATTCTCCTTTATCTTTTATTGGTAAAAAATTTACTCATGTCCAACATAGGTAATGCAGTATCCTTTGAGATAAAAATATTAAGCAGTAAGATACCTGAATATAACATGGCCTGCTATGAACTCTAGAAACATTAACAGTGTTCCACCATTGTTTCTAGCTTCAGAATTATGGCATGTTCCGGGCAGAGCCATTCCCCAGCAATTAAGAACTTGAGTTCCAGTCAGCTTCCCATTATGACACCAGCTAAATCTCCCAAATATTCCATAAACTCAAGCACCCCCTGAGGAAAGAGGGTTTCTGAAATATAGAGTATCTTTGGAGGAACTGAGTTTGTTGTTGGGAGTCTGTCTACACCTCTCCCTGCACAGATGCCTAATCTCACCAGTCCTGCGAATCCATAATGCAGCCAGTTCAGACAGAACAGCTCTCCTAGTACATTGTGGCTCATTTCAGCTTGGATCCTCTGCCCAGAGCAGAACCCCGCCCCTTAAAAGGGTCCATGCCTCTAAAGTACATGATGAAATTAAGAAACTGCAGAAGTAAGCCTTCTCCTCAGAAAAAGCAACATTTTGGAGACACACACCAGCAGATCAGTCTTGACAGTACTTACAACTTGCCCATGGTATGAATGAAAGTCATTCTTTTGATGAGTGAGTGACATGAGAGTGACTACCATGCACCCTCCACAAGAGAGCTCACTCTACAGAAAGAGTGCCATTACTGCACAGAGACTCTGCCATCTCATCTAAGAGCAAGTCTCACAGAGAGGGCTAGGAGAACTACCCTGGATCATTTCTGCATAGCTAATCCTTGCCTTTCTCCAGAAAGACATGCAACATCTCACTGACAGGCAGTCTGCAACACACTGCTATGGGGTACTCTGCACAGTTACAGAACAAGATGAGATGTATTCTAAGTAATAGGTCCAGATTTTTATTTTTGTGGCTAAGTAAGAACTAGATGAAGATTAAAAGCAAAAAGTTGATTGAATGAAAACAGTCCTGAAAAGGTAGAGTTGAGTCATTCATCAAAAACCCCACCGAACTACTGGAAAAACTTTACAGTTCTTTACAGTTTGTTATAGGGGATGGATGTCACTGTAGCAACTTGCCTAGGAAGGCAAAGTTCAAAAATCTTACATAAGGAAAACTTCTTTATCTGCTGCAACACATAGATATAGCATGTCCCTATTTCATATGCAATATATTCCAACCATCTACATTAACTGTGTTTCCTAATTTTAGATTTAGACTTAAGACAGTACACTAATATACCCTTCATAGAAAACAACCATTTCAACTAAGTCATACAGCCTCAAGCAAAACAAATGCAACCACAGCAATGTAAACCTGAATGCAAAGATTCATTTCTCCACATAATCCAAAGAGTAATAGTATCTTTTAAAATATTCCCAATATATGAGTTACCTGTACAGTTTCAATCAGGCTTGCAGAATAAAAAGGCATTGCTATCACATGTGTTAACCTGTAGAAATTAACAATACAAGAATTGAAGTAATGACAATACTATAATTTTAGCCAAACAGCTACCTGAAAGTGGATAAAGTCATCCACTAAATTATTCCTGAGAGAAAACTAACAAACCATAACTTAATTACTAAAATGTATGTCAACAAGTTAAGTTTCAGTCAAAAGTTTAGTTAAATTCTATTTCCATGTGACCAGGCTGATTAAGGTCTAAAAGAGTCTAATCTGTTAAATCACTCGAATTCCATAGACACAAGGATCTAGTATGAGAAAACTTGTGAAAGTGGTGTATGCAATCAAGATTGTTCAAAAAATGGTGTACACAATCAAGATTGTTCAATAAATCAACATTTGTAAAGTACCATTAGCATCTTGTCATGTAAGCATAGCAGCAGACTAAACTTATGTCCATTTGGTAGTTTTATTATGTTTAGATAATAAGACATAAGACACATGCTATACTTACCCTTTGAGTAAAAGGTGTCCACCTATCTGCTTGAGGTTCCATTTATGTGAAAGCTCTCTAAAAAGAGAAGTGTGAATAATCACCCACATGTAATTCTCAAGCAATTCTTCCATGAGTGTCAACATTCAGTTTTCATATTGGTGTTCTACTGTCTATGTTGAAGCACTTCCCATATTGGAAAGACAGAGTAAAACATTTAGTAGATCATGCTTAACTTCTAGAAGTTTTTCAGGCCTGCCAGATATTCTATCAAAAAAGGTTTCAGTTATTAATTAGTAAGATGTCTGCAGCTCTCACAGCAACTGACTTTAGTGTTCTGTATTTATTTAGTGACCTTACGCACCTTACCTTATGTAGGCTTATTGCTTAAAGGAATTTTCAGGGAATACTAAAGTACTTTAAAATCATAATACTTTTCCTTTATCAAGAAATCAATTTTATTTCATTTTGATTTGGTTGCCCTTCTTCTGTTCCTTAGGTTATGCTTACCCTAGTGTTGTTTCTTTCCAGAAAATCTAAATAATATTCTGGCACAGTTAGACAAGAACAAATCAAGTACAAGAGGTCAGACTAGAAGTTGGTAATTCTGCTACAGACATTACAAAGTTTTTTGTCTTATGACCAGTCCTTAGCATGTTCTGATAAAGGAGAAAAAAACCACATGTTTAACACAAAGGTGACATAAATATTCCCTTAAAGTAGTATTTCTAGTTACTCACTTCAAAATATGAATAGCAAATGTTTACCTTCTACTTGGCAGAAAACATAAACCCACGTAGCTCAAGATACCATTCAAATACATGTACTTACAATGCAGATGGTGGATACTCTTAGCTATAGGTACAGATACTTGTCTGAAGTGCTGGGCACAACAGACTTTGCATTTTTAATAGCAGGCTATGAAGTATTCAGCTTCAACTGTTGTCCAGGAATCACAATCAGACACTACTTGTAGTTAAAATAACTCTAACCCAGGAAAGGCAAGATTTTACTCTTTCTGAAGAACTGTATGTTATTACTAGCTATCACATTTTAAATGTATAGGTCAATCACTTAACAGGAACAGAAGATCATTTTTACCATTATGTATTTCAGACACTTGGATACACTTACCCATAATACTTAAATTATGTGGAAAATTAAACAAGTCAAACTGATATGTGAAAGCCTAACCTGTCAATCCACAAGCTACAAATGTCCCTGCAGTAGAAGAACAATTATGCAACAAGTTTGTCTAGTACAAAGATGTTCAAACACCCATTTCTGGGCTTCTCTCCTAAGATGGGGGTATTCTTTCATGATACTATAATATAAAATTAGAGTTGACATTTTGCTTCTCTGTCCTTTGTAGCCTGATAATGTAGTTAAATAACCTTTTAAAACAGATTTGCTGGCACAGCTGCTACAAGCAATAACCTTCTCCTCCATGTGACCACCCAAGCATTCAAGCCACCATTAAAAAGGAAGAGAGAGCATTCAGTAGAAAATTGCTGTGGGGTGGTGCATGTATTAGACAACCATTTTAGCCAGATCACTTTCCTAATCCAGTAATTTCCTGACCGTTCACATACTGTGTTTGGACAAAGATGGGAGTAACACGGGGGAAGGAATGAGCTGGTTACAGCAGAAAGGTTTGCTTCTTTTGGCAGCAGCACCAGCTTACTTGTCAAACTGCTGAACTGGCCCACAGGTAGAAAATCATTGCTCATATTTGTGAGAATTCAGAACTATGAAGATATAAACACTGTATCACATCTCATGAACTTATGCATACCCTAGAGCTGTTATCTAAAACACACTTGGAGGAAGGCACATGCCTGGAAATTTCAATTACCTATGAAACAGAACTGCCCAAAAACCTTAAATACACACTCCGTACAATTTAAATATGAAAGGCTTTTGCTAATGCTTTTGAACTTGCAAATACCTACTTTTATTAGTATGCATGCATCATAACAGTATTTGATTCAGCCTAACCATATTTCTTCTTTTTAAACCTAAGGTAGTTTCCATGTCCATGAATACTCTTAGTAAAAATATTACTTTACTTCTGTAGGAGAAGATTGACACAGTGATGTAGAATGATGACTGTCTCTTTAAAAGAAGCCAGTAATTTTTAGTTGTAACATCTTTTTTATGAGAATACTGAACAAGGTACATGCAGTTGTTGGTCAAGGAAGGCAGAACACAAAGCTACCAGTCACATGGACTCTCATTTACCATGTCTTCTCATTTACTAATGCAGGTCATTCTGTTTTCTCACCTACCAAAGACAGTGCAAATCTTCAGCAAAATGACAGTCCTGGCTCATTAACTGTGCAAGTTTTCTGTATTTAGATTAGTAAGACCAGGAATTTTTACCTCAGGTATGGTATTTGCTATTACCAGAAAATAAAAACCTAAATAGAAGAAGAAAATTATAATTTTTTTAAATTACAGAATTGAATACCAAAGCCCAATTTGCTGCAGTATTTCTATACTCAGACCAGTAAGCAGACACAAACATAAAAAGCTCCCAGAGATTCTGATTATTTATGGGTCATAAGGTTGTCTTTTCCAAGACAATCACATTGTGTTTGGAAACACCTGTTTAATGCCTAGTTTTCTCATGAAGTAATATTTTTCAAACAGCCTTACTAATACTTTGAAAATAAGTCAACAACTTATTTATTGATTTGTTAGAAGCGATAAAAAAAACCCCATGCAATACCTTGGCAAAGGTGTAAATTCACTGATGATGCCTTCTGTTCCCAGGGTTATGCCCTGAACAATGAAAGTGCTGCCCATTCCTTTCCAGAGAGCTCTTGGACCCTGTGTGTTGAAATATGCAACATTAAAATATTTTCATCTCATTAACTAAAAAATTTCAGTAAATTCAGAGCATACAAGGCTACAATTCTACCATGAACTTTATCATTAAATTCAGGTACCGACTCACTTTTTATCTATTAAGAAACTTTTGTTCTTCAATAATTTCAAAGACTTGTCAATAACTTTGGAGGCATGTCCCCCACTGTTAATACTCTGCATTACAAACTTTATAGCATTTCCTATGGACAAAATGAGCTCAAGATGTCAAAAGTACATCCATAAGAAATTCAGAATTAAGAACTTCTTAATGCCTCCTGATCTGAGTTTAAGGATTGCCATTCCCCTGCAGAATTGGAAATGAACTCAGTACTATCTTTGGAAGGAGTTACTTCAGCAATGACTTTATCCACATAAAGATTAATCATATTTCAGAACCTTAGTGGAAAAAATTAGTTTCAGGGACCTTTTGTTTTCTAACATCCTCAAATTCTTCCCCAATAAGTACTGTACTTAAAAAGAAAAAGAAATAAAAAAAAAAGGTTTACTTGATCTTCTTGACACATTTCTGTATCCATAAAATAAACAAACTCTCACAACAGCAATGTTTTTCAACACCACCTACAAAAACACTTAAGAGATTTCAATGTACATGCACGCTATATGAACTTTCAGTGCTCAAATACAGCCTGACACCAAATACTAACCTGTGTCTTATTGATGCAGTACATGATATTGACAACAGTAAATGGCGTGAGATGATAATTCCGTGCGTGATAGTTAACCTGTTAAAAGTATAAATAATGGCAGTCTTAGAAACACACTTGCAGATGCTACAACTCTGATGGATAAAGGCATTTCAAATGTAAGAATTTTATCTCTGTAAAGATCAGCTAAAAATATGAGTAAGTTCTCACTGAAATTTAGGGAAACGGGCAGCACTTTTAAGTATTTGTATGCTGAAAGTTCAAACAATAAACCATATATAAATCAGAAACTATGAAACAAAGCATCCTGTTTGTAAATGGGGACCTGAAAGTTACTCTGCAGACTACAAAACACTTACTAGCTGCCATTTGCTTTCCACTGCCCAAACAAAAATGAGCAAGTTTTTTCAAAATAAACCAACCTGCGAAAGAGAAAACATGTATTCTACAAGTAAAAACTTGTTAATGTAGGAGAGTCCCCCTAAAAATTCCAAAATTTCCTATACTACGTACTTTCATATGGAGTATGAAAATACAGAGATATGACACTACACAGGAGCTTTGACTGGAAAAGGTAATATAAAAGACATACCTGACATTGACGACGTAGAACAATGCAAGGATGTGCCAACACATTTTCTGTAAATAGGCTTTAAAAGAAAATTTTATTTAATGCATGGGAAGCTACTAAAAATTCCTTAGGAAAGGCCTGTTAAATGCCTCTAACAAGAGCAGATCAGTATTTGGAAAAGCAACATATTTTCTAGTGAACTAACAGGGCATTTTTGATGGTACCCAACAGCCTCCCAAGAAACAAGTTACATAAAATCTGACATATACATTTGCTACAAAAAAGCCCCATATATATTTAGTATGCACATATTTTTGTAAGAAAAAAACATACAAAATTTCTTAATCTTACCCTCCTCAAAGTATCAGAGTATAAAAAAAAAACAGAACCACAATTATGAGAGGATTAGTTTCCACTTTTATGTTAACTCTGCAGTCTGTATTACTCATCAAGACTCTCCTCAAGAGGCCCAGAAAAGGACTGGTACTAATAGCTGACTACTTTTTCACTGAAAACACTACTGACGCAAACCAACTCTATCGCTGCTAGAACTCATATTTCAATCAGAACTTCACAGAAAAGTTTTCACTTCCAAAGTAGAATTCCTGGTTGCAGCCATTCAGAGGAAATATTAATTTCACCTCAAAGTGCCTGAGGGATCAGAGTACTTACCTGTATGTTGTTCAAACCTGGGACATGGATTAGAAAAGTAGAACGTCCAGGATTTTTACAAATACCCCAAACTACAGGATTATCTTGGTACGTTTCTGAACTCCCAAACAAACAAGTATAATCGGCACAGAAAAATACTGCAGTTTTATAACTATTGAGCTAAACAGTAGTTTGCTACTACCAAAAGAGGTAAAACGTTCCCTGGACATCAGCATCTTAATAATATCAATAATCAGGGTCACCATAATAAAGAATAAAATAGCCATCAGACCACTTGGTTACATGAACATTATGGTCTCAGGGTACTTTGGTAATATACTTGAAGACATTATTACCTTCTTATGAAACACTTGCATTGCCTAAAAATACTAGTAAACGTTGCAAATGTCAAAGAAGTTTTCCGGTGTTACTTTTAGATTACTTGGACAGGGTAAGTCAGTCCTGGGGATTCTGTATGAAAAACTGTCTTACAGTCACGTAAGTATTTTTTGAGCAACAGCTGAAGAGAAAAGAAACCTAAATGGATTTTGGGTAAAATCCATTTGCTTCTAAACACATTTCAACTGCTTATGGCGACTAGAATAAAAACACAATATAAAATGTGTGTACAGTTTAAAAGACAAATAAGAGTTTTCTACCTCTTTGTCAATGGACACAACTCTTACCTTGCAAGGCCAATACCAAAGCCAGCAAATCTGTTCAACTGCTCTGAAAAATAAGAAAAAAAAACCAAACCAAAACCAGATTATACAGCAGTGATAAACACAAAATAGGAAAAAATGCCAGGCACAGGATCTGAAAAATGAATTTTATCCTGTACTTGCATCAGAAAATTACAAGCACTACACCACAACATTTATAGCAGCTCAGCAACAGACAATATAAAAAACATTTTTCCCCCAGGAATATTTGCACCTTGGACTGCATTTGAGTTTGTATATACTCTTATAAGTAAAATTATGCTTTTCTTACGGTGGGGGGAGGGAGGGGGGAAGAGAGAAAGCAAATAGTAAAACAGAGAGTATTTTAATGCCTAAAAAACTCAACTCAAACCAACTACTGGACGATTTAGTATGTGTGAGTTTACAGTAATTTTGAAACATAAATTTAGATAACTGAGGTGAAAATAATGCTAAAACAGTAAAAAGGGAGGATTTTGGGAGAAGTTACACAAAAAGCCGTGGATTAAGTAACAAACATCATCATAAAGCAAATTTTCAAGCCAGCTGTTTACCTCCAGTCCTTTGCAAAAATTAGTTGCTGAAGAATTACAAAAATAATGAATTCAACTCTCTGTGGTCTGCTACCAGACAGACAATTGCATATTGGGAATATCAGGAGGAATTTTAAGATGAGCATCAGAATAGTAAAGGCATTTTAAAGTTAATGCTCAGCCCTACAATCTTCTGAGTGCAAGCAGTCTGAAGGCATGGATAAAGTCGGCAACTTCAGTGGGGCTCCACACAGATGTGGCAGCCCTCCCAAAAATGGTAAGATACCATTTGCAGCTGCTGGATTCAGTGATTACAGCAAGCAACTTCTTATCAGTCCTTCAAAGTGAAGAATGCACACATCTTCCATACGTAGGTGGGGGAAAAAGTGTAGCATCCAACTATGGAAGGATACTTTAACAGTGCTTCAACCAGTGCATGCATGGAGGGAGTCCAGCTAAAGGCTGGACTCTTCAAAAGACCGAAATGAAAACACTGCACTACAAGATAGAAAGACTTGCCTACGAATATAATTCGATTTCAGGCAAATTGGTATTTCACTAATCTTTTGATACTAGAGTATATATAAACTTCTCTTTTTAATTAAAGAAGACAACATACAGTACTCAAGATACAGCACGTTTTCTTTAATTCACCTCAATTTCATGAAGACCTAAAATTATGCTTTACTTATATGGGCTTTTACTTAGTACCCAACAATTACTGAAAAAGCCTTCAACTCAGCTGCTTCCTTAAATCCTACCAGTCCACAGTTCCCGCCCTATCACGCATGGAAGAAGCGGGGGGGGGAAAGGGGGTTACGTCAGTAGCTCATGTTTTAAACCCGAGGAAAGCCCTGCAGTCTGAAACAGCAACAGCGACTAAGTAACGCAGCGCCGTAAGACCCGAAGGCACTTCCTGCCCTTAAAGAGGGCGGAGTGTTTCTGCGGGATATTGTTTACACGGGCAATGAGGAGCCAGCTGACCGCACACCGCTTAACGAGAAGCTGCGGGGCGCTTTCTGGCACTCGCGGGTCACACTGGCATGGAGCTACACGGTGCTGGAGCGCAACAGGCAGCCGCGGAGCAGTCCGTGTTCTTCTAAAGGATTTTCTTCCCCGGCGCTCCAGCACCGCCAGTAACAAGGAGGGCCCGGGCGGCGCTCGGCCTGGCCGCGGCACAGCCCAAGGCCGCCGCCCGCCCTTGCCCACCCCGGTGGGTCACTGCTCCCGGGAGGTGGGAGCCGGGCGTCAGCACGGGACCGGGGAGCGGCGAGAGGCGGCGGCCGCCTCCGGGCCAGCCCTGGCCGGGCCCTCCCTTACCGGCTCCGGGGCCGCCCGCCCCGAGGTTGGCCTCCTCGTTGGGGCCGGTGCCGCCCAGAGGGGTCCCGGCCCCATACGGCGGCGTCTTCTCGCCCCAGTGCAAGTTGCGGCTGCCGGGGATGTCGGGCGGGCTGGTCACCCAGGGGCCCAGCTCCGAGCCGCTGCTGAAGGGCCTGGAGCCGGGGCCCAGTTCGTCGCGGCCCACCCCACGGTAGCCGAGGCCGTCGAAGCCGTCGGGGCGCCTCGGGTGCATGGCGGGGATGGCTGAGGGAACCTGGCGGGGCCGAGGGGAGCGGGAGGGCTCGCACCGGCGGCAGAGGACCCACANCGGGCTGTGGAGAATCCCGGTGCCCGCACCGCTCCCGGCCTCTTCCTCCGGGAGCGCTCCCCGTGGGCAGTCCGTTGGAAAGTGGCCGGAGAAACGGGGCCATGCGGGCATAAGACAGCACTTTCCGGGAAAAAACATCCTTCTTACCGACCCTGGCGATGAGCACAACACGGCACACGGCAAGTGCAGGGATGAGGCCGAGAAGGGGGCGTGGGCTGTGGAGAGGAACACAGGCCACCAAGATCGCCAAAGCCTTCCGACCCATTTCCATAAACGGTCTGAAAGAACAGACTGCCCGTGATAACTGGTTGCGTAGAAAGTGAGAAAATAATTTTCAGGACAGGAAGGTCAGTCTATAGAAAGTATCCCCCAAGCCCAGGGCGGTGCCCACAGGGTATCCCATAGGCTGGATTGATGCAGCTGGATCGATGCTGACACCAGGATTGACATCCCTTCAGCTGGATCGATGCTGGAACTAGGAGTGGCGATCTCTTCTATTTTCTCTCTTTCCTCCTCTTCAGTTCATCTCTTCCTTTTTCTTTTCTTTCACACTACATCTTTATCTAAAACTCATTGCTGTGTGCCTATATAGTAGGTCAGGGACTAAAATAGCATTTTTCCATGCCAAGTGTGTAATTTACTAATAAAACTTTATGAGTATTTGCAGACCCTCTGACTTTTGTTGTTCCTTTCAATGATGAGCATTTATGAATCTTCCTTTCCCTTCAGAGTGAGAGGCCACCCCTGTGGGTTTAATGATCCCTTAGCTCAGAGTCACAGAATCATTTAGGCTGAAAAGACCTCCAAGATCATCAAATCCAAACTATGACTGTGTCAACCAGACCATGGCTCATCCAGTCTTTCTTTAAACGCTTCCAGGCATGGTGATTCCACCACCTCCCTGGGCACTCCATTTCAATATCTGATTACCCTTTCTCTGAATTGTTTTTTTCCTAATGTCCAATCTAAACCTTTCCATGCACATTTAATACCATTTCCTCTCGCCCTGTCTTCTATTGCACGGGAGAAGTGGCTGACGGCCCTCCTCACTACAATCTCCTTCCAGGCGGCTCGTCTTCTTCCGAGAAGCCCAGCAAGGTCTCCCACAACTGTGTCTCAGTCTGACGCACAGGTGTTTTATGCGCTAGGTTAAGCCAGGATTAGTGCGTTCAAGTCTAAGTATGGCACAGATGGCAGGAGTCGTCCCTAGCTTTGTGAGAGGGAATCTCATTAATGCATATAAATATCTCAAAGGCAGGTGCCAAAGGACGGTGCCAGACTCTTTTCAGCGGTGCCAAGTGACAGGACAAGAAGCTAAAACCTAAACTAAAACAAAAGTTCAGCACATAAAGTTACAACATAGCTGTACTCTGGTTTGTTATATACTGTTTTAGTTTTCCGAAAGTTGTGAAAATCATAAAATCAGAATAGTCAGGGTTGAAAGAAGTCTTAAAAGGTCATCTAGACCAACCTCCCTCCAATAAGCAGGGGCATCTTCAACTTCTAGCAGGTGTTTAGGGCCCTGTACAAAGCGGCCATGAATGTTCCCAGGGATGTGGCTACAGCCTCTCTGGACAGCCCTTTCCAGTGTTTCTCCAGCCTTGTCATACTCTCAGTCCTTCAGCTGTGTCAACAGCACTGCTCAGCTTGGTGTCATCTGCAAATTTACTGAGGGTGCATTCAATCCCACAATGTCTATGTTATTGATAAAGATATTAAACAATACTGATAAGAAATTAAAAGTTAGTATTAAATAGAACTTCAAGTGTGGGGTCTGTGCCTTCTACCCGTGTCCCCAGACAATTCCCTGGTGTTTGACTGTGCTCCCATAGCACTGAACCTACAGCAGAAGTTTGGGCTGCTTTCTTTTCTTTGAAAGAGAACAATTCATGGGTTTACTTTTGCAGTGAGAATAAATTGGCAACAGCCAAAGTGCGCTGAGCAGAAATTACAGTAGGACACAAAGCTTCTTTGCTAATGATCCCTTAAATTTAACTACCATATGACTTAATACAGAGCCAGGCATGCAGTTTCTGTGCTTGGTCTTGGAAGCATGACCAGCCTACAGGAGGCAAAACAGAATGAAGGTTGTCAAAAAGATAAACCAATAAACCACAGTTCCTCAAAGAAAATGGGAGAAAGAGTGTTGTTCCAAAGAAAACCACAATCTTTTTCCACACTCAAAAATGACATTACTGTTGGAATAGCCAGCTCTGCTGCTTTTTCTAAAACAATATTCATTGACTAAGTGTGTGTGTGTGAGGGAGAATGGTTCAGGGTGAGGAAACTGTATTAAAATTAAAATCTACATTTCTCTTGGAAAATGATGCTCGTAGTTACTGCTTTGTTAACCAGTTAGCAAAGGAGTAGACTGCAAAACTGCTGACTCAGATTTGATTTACACCATGTCTTTCAGATCTGCACTGGGGGTAGCTGCCCTCTCATTCATACACTGGAATAGGGCAGCTGTGGTCCCTGGCAGCCTGGGGCATCCAGCAACACAGCCTGAAAGACAATTGAGTTGGTTCTATATATTGGGCCCGTGTGACTGCACAAGTGGCTTCTGTGGGAAGACATCAAGAGCTGCCCATCTGTCAGGCACAGCCAACTCCTGGCCAATTCCATGGCCAAAGCTGAGCCCATCAGTGATTTTGGTAGCAGCAGAGGGTAAGAGGAAGGTGGTTTTTCCAGTATCCTAGTCTGTTTTAAACTGGCAATAAATTAATCTCCTCGAGGGGTCAGGTTTGAATGTTAATTTCACATTGGCTTAGATGGGACAAATAGTAGTATTTATGTGATTTGGGGTCTTCACCCCATGCTCACATTTTACTTCCCATAGTGATTCAGGATGAGAACATGGATGCTTGAGCAGCAGGAGAAGGCTCACACACAGCCAAGGGGAACAGCAAACTCCCCAGCTTCTTCCTGGGTCTCTTGGGCTTGATATCCTTAGCATCTTTGGTCACATCCCAGTGGTGGATGTCCAAATAGCTCTTTCCCTTTAGCTGCTCATCTGTTGAGCACCCTCAGATGAAATTGCTTTTCCTCACTGTTTTATTAGGCACATAAATAAGCCCTCAGGCAAAAGTCACCCCAAAAGAGCCAGCAAAAGGGAGCCTGGGGTTTTTAGCATCTGCTGGCAGTCCGGACCTGAATCTGTGACATCTTCCTGCTGTACATCTCTGCAACTCCCTGAATTACCCAAACAGGAAGGTGCCACAGGCTCTTGGGTTTCTCTCTCATACTGACAACTGGCACCCAGCATGTCTGTGCTTTGGCTGGCTGGTGCTTGTTCACCAATGTACATCAAGACTGATCTGGGAAAGAGACAAGAGCCTGCAAATCACCCTCATGGGGGAATTTTCATTTCTGGGCTGAAAAGAAACAAGTCTGGAAGTTAAATGGGTCTTTGCAGGGTTGTTTCTCCTCACAGCTGAATTTAAGGTGGGTGACTGGATCATCCTTTGATGCTCATGCAGTAACACCTCTCTGTCAATCTTTTTTTATGTACAATGTGTACACGTTGTCAATCTTTATGTACAACACCTAGAATATTAGATATACTTCCAAACCATAAGAGTGACATCAAATTGCATCAAAATCAGGAAAAAAGGCAAAGCCAATATATGATACATCACGTATATTAATGAATGCTCTTCTAATGGTTTTGACAGCAGAATACCAAATTCTGTAAAATGTTGCATATATGATTAATAAATACAAAGCCATGCATAAACAAAGTTCAGAATCTGTTCCTCAGCTGAGCTGAAGAAACATATATGAGAAAAGTGAATCAGAACTAATGAAATGAAAAGTTTCTTGTTGTTTAAGTTGTTACTGGACTAAACCCATCTGATACAAAGTAGTATTATCCTGTGGGATTTGTCATGAGAAAAGTGCATTAAAGAACTCAAAGAACTTGGCTATGATCAAGATTTGGATGTAATTAATTTTAATTCATCTACACAACAACAGAGGTGTGCAATGGCATATGTATACATGTGGTATGCATCCCCTGCACTCCTCCTGGGGCCTCACTATGATCTGAGAAATGCTCATTAGGTCTCAATCTTCACAAACAGCACCTGGGCTGAGTTCTTCTTGAGCTTATCAAAAACAGGAAAACTAGTTCCCAGGAACTAGTACTGTCTAATGAGCTCCTGTTTTTTAATCAACAGCCTTGGAAACTTACTTTTCGTGCCTAGAAAACAACCCAAGCAGAATAACAATTTTGTTATCAAACTTTCAAAGAACATACTGACCGAAAATGCAGTCAGGATGAAAAATTATTATGACTGCAGCCCAGTCTCTTGTGACACTAGGAACAATGGTCCAAAGTGAGACCCTTTGAGCTCTCCTGGACTGCAGAGGCAGTGACCAGCATCTGAGTGGAGCCTCTCACAGCCAGAGAACTCTCAAGTTTGCTGAACTTGGAGGATCTGAATGATTATGATGGAGCCTGGACTGACACCCCTGCTCCTCCAGGCTCAACCCTTCACCCATTGAGAACATCCAAAAGCATCCGATGTGTTTCCTTCACTGAGTTTGAGGGGAGTTTGTCACAGGTATCCTGTGAGTGTCTTGTACAGACTCTTTAGGTCTGTGTTTGAAGCTGTGACTATCCTATAGCAAATGTACAAGGAATGCTGCTCTCCCAGATTCTTAAGTACTGCAGATTTGTAAGTTAGGTCCATGAGATATAATAAATTCTGTATGAATCTTTAGGTAAATCTATCTGTTAAGTGCTGCTAATTGCTTTTAAAGCTATAGGCCTAAACTGTTGGTCAAGTCTGGGGCACAGTTTAGCAAAGGGGTGTACTCTGAAACTTGTGACACAATGGGAGTGTCCTCCTTATTCTTATTTATCCTTACCCCTTTCTTGTCCTTATCCCCAGCCTCCACATAGATAAATTTTGGGTTGATTTTGGATTTTGGTTGACGGATTTTAGGTTTTAGTTTGCACTTTCTCTGTGTGCTTTAACCAGAGCAGTAGTAGTAAGTAGTTGAGGGAACCTTGTAAATTCACTACATCACACTTTTTGTTTTATATTAAACCTGCTTTTGCCTATGCCTTTGCTGTGATTCTTTAAGTGACCTTAAAACACTCATTAGCCCCTGAACGCTAAGAAAAATGCACACATGCGCACATGAATCAATACATTGGCACAGCATTAGGTTTCCGTGGCTGCCAACAACAGCAGGTTGTTGGCTGTGCATTGGCTGAGCAGCAGCACCACCTTGTGACACAAGGAATGAAACTCTCTCTAGAGTCACACACCTGGCAGTTAACCCTGCACTTGCCAAGTGGGGGACTCAGCTTCTGGCCTCTGCATGGCCACTGACCCCGACCCAATCTGTTCTCTTGGCAGCTACTTCAGCCTCACCCTGTTCCGTTGGCACTTAATTGAAACACGGACAGCTAATCCAGGTATCAGTCAGCTCCCAGAGCACCCATCCGGGGAGCTGCTGGGAGCTGGGCTTAATGTCCGGTAATTTTATTTAGTTTTGGAAGCTCTACTTCTGTCATATGTATCCTGCTGGTATATTAAATTTTACCTGGTGTACTGACTCTTATCGTCGTTAAAATCACACCAGGAGTGAGACTAATCTGTCTTCTTTGCTGAGGCTGAGGAGAAATACAGAAGAAAAGCAAGCTGTGTGTGTCATCAATGAGGCAATGCCATGATGTTTTTGAAGTTTAAGGACTGATGTCAGTTTAGACGCTGAGCCATAGATGGAAAAACTGTCAGGCAGTCTGCTTAATAGACTCCCCATCTATTAAAAAAGAGAGTGCACACACTCTCCTGCACATCTTGAAGTATGCCATCAACTCTCCATGAATAGTAAATAATAGTGACAATAGCAAGTAATGTAAGAAAATCGTGTGACGGAAAGGAGGCTGTGGCTGATGGCAGAGCAAAGGACAGAGATATGTGGGCTGAATGTCACCTGTGACAAGGTGATGAATCTGTCTAGTTTCAATCTGAAATGCCTGATATTATTTGCAGTTTCTTGGGATTTCTATTCCTTTCATAAATGAAGCCACCCCTTGTGCTTTATAGGCTTTTTGGCCTGACACCAGCATCTAAGCAGATGAAAATAATGATGATTGCTGCCACATTCCCTTACCATTAATTTTTCAAAAGATCTTGTTTTCTGTCACTGCTTTAAGGAGGGCTCTGAGGCTTGGTGCAAATTCTCAAACATGGACATGGAGTGCTAAACACAGGCATGTAGTGTTAAACTCTGGCACGTGGAGTGCCCCAGGGTACCTCTTGGGCCCATCAGTTCAGAAAGACACAGGTCCTTTTGTAGGTCTTGTGTCACATCTGCTGGCCTTCTCTGGATGGCTTGTCTAAGCAAAGGTGTCTGAAGTGTGCCACCCTACCTGGGTGCTATTTGTGGGCTTTGGGATTGATGAGGTTTCCTTGCTCTGACACAGTTTCCAGGTTTTCATCATTATGTGTCCTTGTGTGGGATGAATAGAGGAGTGCTTCCACACCTCATGGAGGTCCTGGCGGAAGGAGCTCACTCAGAACCTCACAAAGATGCTCAGGTATGATAGGTGGTACACTTCCAACAGCTGTGACAGTTATTTCACAATATTAGTTCAACTTAGTGGCATGTTTTTTGGTGGTCAGACACACGTTTTTTTGAGGTCAGACACAGGTCCTCTTCCAAGGAGCTCACAATCTGTGAAAATAAATGACAGATGGATGAAAAGCATGCCAGTAGAGTGACAAGGTGAATGAAGTACCTTAGTAAACACTCCTTTCTATGTAATTTGTTTAAGTAATTTATTCAGATTTTTCTGTTGATTCTTTTATCTTCCATACAGTGCTTAGTGTTTTATAGCTGTTTACTAGCTATCCTTGCAGTACTACACTGAGCCTGATCACCTCCAAGTTAGGAACTTGAAAACCGGCAGAGAGGTTAAATCTTCTCAAAGTCTTACAGTAAGACAATGAAAGATTTCTGGCAAGGGTAAAAGACAGGCTCCAATTATGCAGAGCTTTTTTGCAGTAATTGTTTCTGTTTATCATGTGCTTTTAATTTCTTAAAAAGTGTATAATTCAAGCAACTTAATGACATATGTATTTCCTCTACAGATCAGACTCTGATCTTGCCCAGCCACAGATGCCCAGGAACATTCCATGCCCTGTGAGCTTTGGTGACCATTACCTCAAATTTTGTCTGCTTCTCTCTTCAGCATACCACACCAGCCAGCCAGCTGCTCCAGAGCTGGGATGATGGCTGCTCCTTAAAATAAACTATTCCCAGAGCGTTATCTTGACCTGGGGTAATTTTCTAATTTTTTGCAGACAAAATCTGTACCCCTTCCTACATGCTGCTATCATGGGTTTGTTCATAACCGGGCAGAAACACCATTTAATGTAGCGGTTTCACATTCACCTGCTCGCCTGCTCACACCAGGCGAGAGTGCAGTGTAGTGGTTTCATGAGAATAAGGATTAAGAGAAATGCAAAACAGGCCTAAACTTTAAAGATAAAAATAGTTTATTAACAAAAAAACCAACAAAATCAAAATCAACCCCCAGGTGGTTTCTTCTTCCTCCCCCAGCCCCCCACCCAAGATGGTTCCTTTCTCCCACCTCATTTATCTTCCTTTACCACTATCTTTCTCATCAACAACACAGAGAAACAAACTTAGAAAACCCCTGGTCAATTTACCACTCTTGAAATAGGCTTTCATCAGTCCAATTGGAAGAAGAGTCTCTCTTGTCTCACTATGGAGATTTTTCCCACAAGAAAACACAAGTCTCTCGTGGAGTTCATATCACTGTGAACTCCCGCCCAGAAA
>VZTR01020049.1:173631-193757 GCA_013400775.1 Chaetops frenatus | reverse complement strand
AAACCAGCAGGATCCCGGCTGCAGCCCCGGCACGGCCCCCAGGCCCTGGGGCCCGGAGCGGCCGGCCGGGGACGAGGTGTTACCTTCCCCGCGGACGGAAGTTGAAGAGAGCTTCAAACTTCCCGCTCCTAAAAATGTAAGCTTCGCAAAGACGCCCCTAATGTTCAAGTGGCTACATGAAGTGCCCATCTTAAAATTAGCCAATCCGTGGGCTCCTCACCTCTGCTGGAAACTGTGCCCCGGCGGAAGTAGAAAAACAAAGAACCCCCCAGGAAGGAGAAAAAAAAGTTGTTGTCCTTTAAACCACAACAGCTGCAATGTCCCTGGTGCAAAGTCCACACTGTTCCTGGTCAAGAGACCACTTATACCTGCTACACTTTTCCCGCCCCTCCACCCTTCACCCCACTCCTTGTAGCCATTTCTCACCCTTGCCATGGACAGGGAAACCCCTGGTCCTACCTGCTATTGTGCATTCTCACAGCACAGCCAACATCTGAGTTAAAAAAAACTCCAAGCAATTTAAGGCAATCTGGGTCATAGCATGTTAACAGAACTGGATTATTTGATTCATGCAGAAGGGGTGATGATGGCTCACAGCCATTTCATACAAAATTCCCAGTTTTCCATCCGGAAGTTCTAACACAGCCCTGTTCCACCTGTGCAACTCTTCTGCTTTGGTCTCTTCATTTAGGCAGCCTTATCCTATTTAGAGAAACCCTGAAAGCTGAATGCATACAAGAAGGGCATCAAACTGTGTGAGTGTGTCCAGAGGAGGGCCACTATGAAGGTGAAAAATCTTGAGAGCCAGATTTACAAGGAAGGGCTGAAGTAAATTTGCTTGTTCAGCCTGGAGAAGTGCAGGCGAAGGGTAACCCCATTGCTTCCTCATGGGGGCCAGCAGCTGGGGAGGTTCAGGTTGACATTAGGAAAAGGTTCTTCACTCAGTATGGTGGGGCACTGTAAGGACTCACAGAGAACAATTCCCTGTCTCAAACACTGCTACTACAGAAGGACTTTGCTGTGAGATAAGCACAGATGGGAGAAACAGGATGGCACCGACCCCAAGCCTGGCGTAATTGAGATCTGGCTAGCACATCCCAGGTAATGGATCCAGAGAAAAATTCCCACTGTGGCAAACTCTGTAAAGAAGCAACTGCTCATAGGGTCAAAGATCCCCTCAAGTTACAGAACAGATTGCACCTCCAACTACTGAAGTCCCCACTGCCAAACATGCCTACATGGATACCTGAAACCTGGACTGTAAATAAGGCCACTGTGGAGGGAACTTGACATAAGATAAAGGTGTTACTGTTGTCTCAGTGTTATCTCAGGCCTAGGGAGAGGTAAACAGGCCTGAGAGAGAAGAGTATGTCATTAATAATGGACATAAAGAATGCAGCCACAAGGAAAGCCAACTCAGCAACTGTGCTGAAATCAGCCCTGAATGGGTAAAAGGTAATTCTGGAAGGGGGAGATTGTGACTACAAGTCACAACCCACCCACTCAAAAGAAGAGAAATGCTGAGCATGGGACTAATTAGTATAAGAAGAGAGGGAATCATTTAACCAATAGAAAAAGAGAACTGTGTAACAAATTGTGAGAGGATGGAATGTTACTGGGTAATGACTCAATTTTAATGAGTTAATTTGCAGTGACTGCCCAGGTGCAGAGAAGGTGCATCCCCATCACCCAAGGCAACAGCTGGGTGTTGAACAAGATAAGGGCAGAGACTGCCAGTATCCATACACAAGTGGCTCAGGTGTGAAGTCTGCCCTGCAGGGAAGCACTACGACATTCACCATACGTCTCACCATAGATGGTGTTCATCTCTGCTGATGGGACATAATTGGTACAATGGACACTAGACTGATGTAAGAGACAGCTGTAATGTCCCAGAAATTGTAATAAACCGTCAAAGATTCCCAAAGCATCTCTTGATTCACAGCTTTATATAATTAATTGTAAAACTCACTGCCCCAGGAGAAGTATTTGGGCATTCTCATGGAGCCTGAGCCTATATTAACCTACCAGATTTTGTGTTTCAGAGGCTTCCCCAACCCCAACTGGATCAAGATTGTGACTGTCACTTTGACAAGACTGTGACCAACACTTCAACCAATGGACATAAAAATTGCAAGAATCAAATCTTGCTGCAGAATCCACAGGTGGTGATCGTGTACCTGTCTACACTAATCCATTCTCTTTCTTTCCTTTACCTTATACCTTTATATTGCAGCATTTCTAAACAAAATGACTACATTTTACTGTAACGTTCTAAAGTTTGCAAGTAAAAGCTTGTTACTGAACCTCCTGAGAATTTTGTTGTTTCTCCTGCATACTGCCCAGAGTACACCAAACGACACTCCCCTAAATCTGCCAAGCAGACTGAGGCATAACACCAATGAGCACTAATTAATTAATTAATTAATTGTTTTCTTTGTTTGCTAAAATGCATAAGTAGTGAAAAGTTTTGAACAACCTCAGGACTCCCACCACTGAGAAGCCCAGGGTGATTAAGGACCAGCAGGATGCCACTGGATCCTTGAGCAGTGGCAGTCTTCTGCTTCTGTCTGTCTCTCCTCTTTTACGTTTCTTTCTCTCTCTCCACTTCACATTTTATTGTTCAATTAAATCCATATTGTTGAGTTTGGCATATGGTCTCATTTGCACCTTAATTCAGGCAGAAGAATCTCTCAGTAATCAGATCATATCAGGCACTGGAACAGGCTCTCCAGGGAAGTGGTCATGGCATTAACCTGGCAGAGTTCAGGGACTGGATGATGCTGTTAGTCTTAGGGTTAATTTCAGGTAGTTTTGAAAGAAGCAGGGAGCTGGTTTCAATGATCCTTATGGTCTCTTCCAATTTGAGATATTTTATGACTTACATCACAGCATGTGGTCCATCTCCTACTGGACAGAAACACTGAGGGCACAACCTGGTTAATTTATACCAAGGCTGGTTTCTCCATATACACAGCAAAAAAAAGAAGAAATCTGGATAACTGGCATGACAGAGATATGCACTCTGCTATTTTCTCCAGCTTGCAGTGTTTTTGTGGCAAGAAACTTTCTAAAGATGTACAATATTTCATGTTTATTTACAGTGAGGTCTGTACTGATTAGTATAGGCTTTTCAATTCAATCAACAGGAGTGCTAAAACTGTACTTGAGAAAAATGCCTTTTGCTTAACTTTAATAGCATTTCTGTTTGGGAAAAATCAATGCCAGACAAAGAAAGTGTCAGTGTCAGCCTTATCTAAATTTGTTTGATCATGCTGTAACCTATATTTGAAAAGCACTTTCAAGTTTTAGAAGGAGAGTGAAGGTTAAGTATTGGCAACAATGTGCAAATGCAGCTCGTAATGTCATAGATACTTAAAAATATTATATGGATGTCATGCTCTTCCAAAGTCATTACTGAAGTTTTGTCTTCCAAACACCATGGGGAATTTGTGATAGGTTTGACACAAAATGTCACTGAAAATGAAAAAAGAGAAATTACAATTCTGAATGTGATGACAGAAGCATTTGCAGACTGGTATTGTTTGTCCAAATCAATAGAAGAGAGCAAATGATACATTTTTTGCTGGCTTTATTTCTTACTGAATCAGTCACAGCCAAGGCTGCAGCTAGGAAAAAAAACCCAAACAAATAAAACCCAAAAAAATAAAACACTGAAATAGAAGAAAATTAGCAGACAGCACCCTCAGAGAGAATGGCAGAGGGGCCGCTGGAAATCTCAAAATATCAGATTTCTGCCACAGTGGTTACCTTGCCAGAATGGTAAATACATACTTGCTTTTTATGGGCCCGATGAGGACACAGAAGGCAAAGTGAAACTAGATGTCTGATGTGTCTAGTGGCTTTGTCATTGCTTCTTGTCATGACATGAATGAGATGCTGTATAAATCTTTGATTCATACATTATTTCAGATCCATTTTTACCCGAAGCACCTTGCCTTTCCATAATTCACAGCAAACCAGTCCTGAATAATGAGAGTTGAAAGCAGGTCTCTGTGGAGTGATGAGTCTATTTCATCCCTCTCTTAAAATGGCTTCACATGCAGAGGGGTGAAGGAATTCAGCAGAACTCATTCCAAACTGCTGCCCATCCTCCTCGTTGGGCTTTGTATCATCCCGTAGGTCCCTGAAGATGTTCCTGCTCCTACAGGCACACCATGGAAGGAAATCACACATGGTACTTTGCAAAGGGAATACCCACAGGAAGCAGAGTATTCACGGACAGCAGTGGATGCCCTGCAGATCTCTCTGCTGTCTAAGCCTTTCCAGACCTTTCTCCAGTGCTTAAATGCTCCGCACACCAACTTGCTCTCTCACTGTGCTTAACTTTTGACCACTTTCCCACCCTCCATGCCCTGACCACCTGGCCTCCATTCTGGTAGCATTGCTGGTCACCAACCATGTTGCTGCAAGTTAGCAGCAACAGCTCATTCACATGCCTACTTCCATCACCGGCATCATGTTAAGCCCATCTGAAACCTTAGCTGCATGTTATGCCTCTGATCCTTGGAAAGCATTTAAGCACCATTATTTCTGCTTTTCCTCCCATTAAGAATCTGATTTTTCTAATCAGTTGAGGTTGAAGCATTATTTGCTTTATGTATTAAATAGGTTTAAAATTCTATTATCATGGTAAGAAACTTAAACCAAGTGATTAAGGCATATAAATTCCTTTGGTAGTTGCTTTTAATCTCACCAAGTCAAATCATTACACAGCTATCACGAGAAGATATGTGCTAGTTAATGTGGATTTACTTCAGAAAGAAACCCCATTCTTCACTAATACTCTACCTGACAACTCCTCAGTCTTCTCACATCATTTGCAATGCTATCTTACCATCACTCCTTGTATCTACTCAGCCATCAGACACCTGAACTCTTGCAAAAGTTGTTCCTCCAAAGCCACTACAGAACAAATTTGTTCCCTGCTTCCTCCATAGTCTTTTGGTTCTGTACGTATGTACTTGCATAAGTTCATGTGGGGCTGTAGTCTTTCTGAGACCAGAGAATTTCCCTGTTACTAATAAAAAACTTTACAAGGGTGTCACTTTTTGCAGACTGAGGAAATTAAAATCTGGCCTGCAAAAGGTTCACATAATGATTATTTGACTGAAGAACCTTACATTGCAATATATGTGATGTGGGAAGACAGGAATGGGCTGCAGGCAGCCTCGACCTTGATGAGTTACAGCCGTGTGCTTGAACAAGACAGGTAAATAACTTTGAGAAAGAAGAAGCATAGAATGCGAATGTGTGTTGACATTTACAACAAGAAACAGAGAGATTTGTGACCAATTAGAAAAGGGCAAAAGCATTATGTGTGTGATATAAAGTATAAAAAGTTGTACCATGGCATAATAAACTGCTGATGCTTGCCACTGTCTTCAGTGCTAGTTTTTTGTCCACCGTCAAATGGTGACCCTGACATGATAGGGTCGTGACTGCAGACCTGAGAGCAGCTGGTGCTGGAGCCCAGTGAAGCAAATAAGGTGGAGAGGGAAAGCCTGAAAGTTCAGACGAGAGCAGAAAGAGACACCTGATGCCAGGTGAGCGACTGGGAACATAGACATTGGGGCTCAAATATCAGCAGAAGAAAAATCCATTTTGAACTTTCTGTTGTGAATGTTACAGAAGAGGGGCATCAAATATGAGGAGCAGGTGCTACGCATCTTGCTCATTTGGTGCAAAAGAAACTGGGCGAGAGCGGATGTACAGATTGCCTTTTTTTGCCGAAATGTGGAAGGAAGCAGGGCAAGCATTATGTGAGGCAGCTAAAAAGGGGGACAAAATAGCCACAAGACCGCTGAGGATGTGGTGCTTTGTTTGCGACTCGTTGCTGCAATTAAAAGCTGACAGAGAGGCAGCAGCTGGCGCTGCTGCAGCCACCACTCCAGCAGCCAAACCCCTGCTACTTCCCCTTTGTCTCCTCCTCTTCCCCCGGAACTGCTTCTGTGCAAGATCCTATTTTGCCGGGATCGCCTGAGAGTTATCCTTCTCCCTTGGAGCTCGATGATGACATTCCAATGCCTCCAGAGGCAGCAGAGTCAGTACGGGCTCGGGACAGAGCCCCTGAAACTATTTTGATTGATCTGGGCCAGAAGGGTCAGGAGGAGCAGGCTGTTGGCCAACTGCCCCTCCACTGCAACATATGTTCATGCCAGAACCAGTGGCCGTCTTGGTAAGCGGGGCAGATCCAAAAAGATTTTGGACAAGATTGTATGAACAAGTTAAGGAAGCAGGAGAGTCAGATTTAGCAAACCAGATTCTAGCATGCCCTGTGATCCGAAATAATGGCTACAGAAGTATTGTTTAGAACTCCTACAAGGATCCCCCCCAGCAAGTGACTATTACCAGCATGAATGATACTGGAGTTGACGTTACTATTATCTCGAAGAAACAGTGGCCTTCTACTTGGCCCATAGTAATCTCTACATCACTGGAAGGAGTTGGGGTACAACTGCTAGTTAGCAAAGTCCACTACCTGTGAACATTATTAATGCTGATGGGCAGGTGGCTACAATTCATCCTTACGTAATCTCAGTACCCTTGAATTTGTGGGGACGTGATTGTTTGACTCAATGGGGAGTCACCCTGCCAACAGAAAAGCAGAATTTTTCATAGGGGCCCATGCGGAGAGTGGCCAGCACAGACCTACCATCCCATTGCGGTGGTTGACCACGTGACCTGTACGGGTTGATCAGTGGCCCCTGACTCATGAAAAACTGACTGCTCTCAAGGATTTAGTCACCGAACAGCTGGCACAAAGTCATATTGAACCATCATGGACTCCTTGGAACACTCTGGTGTTTGTGATGAAAAAGAAATCTGGCAAATGGAGACTCCTACATGATCTCTGCCAGGTTAATGAAGTGATGGAAAGTATGGGAGCATTGCAGCCAGGCATGTCTTCCCCAGCCATGATTCTGGCTACTTGGAGTATTTATATTATTGATTGGAAAGACTGTTTTTTTACCATACTTTTACAGCCAGACGATGTTCCCAAGTTTGCTTTTACCATTCCCTCTATGAAAAATAGTGAACCTGGAAAAAGATACCATTGGACTGTGCTTCCTCAAAGAACGAAAAGCGCTACGATTTCTCAGTAGTATGTGGCACAAGTGTTATCACGGGTCAGGAAACAATTTCTTCAAGTTTATTGTTATCACTATATGGATAATATCTTACTTAGCTGCACCAGCTGTAGAACAGCTCAATGTGGTAATGTCCGTGGCGCAAGAAACTTTAACAGGCTATGGTTTGTGTGTTGCTCCTGAGAAAGCACAGCAACAAGCTCCCTGGAAATATTTAGGAATGAAAATTTTAGACCAAGCTGTTGAACCTTAGACAGTGACGGTTCAGCATTCCATAGAAACACTGAATGACTTAAAAAAATTATTAGGTACAGTTACATGGATCAGACCATTGTTGGGATTATTGAACGTGCTGTTGGCACCACTTTTTGATTTACTAAAAGGTGATCCCTACTTGTTATCTCCCAGGAGCATGCTATAACAATCACTACAGATCAAGAATTAGAACATCTGTGCCAATGCAAGAATCATTTCCTAATTGTCAAAATTTTTAGACTTCTGAAATTTGCAGTTTGCTGTAAAGACATGGCACTGGAGTACATGAAACAGCAGCGTAGGGTAGCAATTGCTGGGTTCAGAAGAGACTTGCCAGACCAACCCTAACCTAACTCCATTCTGGACTGAAGTGATTGGGAGGACGTTGGTGGCTTGACACTCGTGTTATCTTTCAATCATTTTCATATAAGCCAATAATCTATTTGTTAGTATATATGAGCCAATAATCTATTATCCTTTGCTGTGCCTTTCAGAACAGAGAACAGAAGATAAGGGGACCCTGACCCCTGCTGATTACCCCAAGTGGATGAGTCAAGACTGGCATAAAAAAAAAAAAAGGAGATTGTAGCAGATACACAAATGAAGCAGCAGCTTTTCAGGCATGTGGGGTAAAAAAATGTCAGTAAGCAGAGACTGGCCTGAGGTCCAATCATGTCCTCCAGAGCTCACCAACTCCTCGATGAGCTACAGACTGATTATCCAGCTGTCACTAATGGCATTTGGACTTGTAGAGTCACTTGTATTCCTGCAGAGTGAGGAGCTTTTCAATAATGTTTCTTTTCAGGCCTAGATTGAAAAAAATAAGCAGTGGTTTTAGCTTGTAATGTAACCCAGCCAGAGAAAAAGTGGAAAGGAGTAAAGCAGTTTGGAAAGAAAGTGAAATACAGCAGAACTGACAGAATCAAAAGAAAACAAAACCAACCAACCAACCAACCAAAACAAAACAAGAAGAAGCATAAAAATGACCCTGGTTATTCCAATTTTGGTGAAAACCCTTTTCTCTGTTGAAGTGTGCTGTTAAACAAATTTTGTACTGTAATATATTTGATAAATCAAGAAATCATCAAACAACTGGGTCATAAACATGACATGATTCATAGGGAGCAGGATGAATCTGCTGACAAGGCCCCCTGTTGGCTGCCAGGGCAGTGGCTTTTGCCCTTGCCTTCAAAGCTGACGGGGCCACACAGGCCACTCTCTGCATGGAGGCCAGAGGCCATCACAAGGCTGCCCAAGGCCTCCTGCTTGCCATGGTTGGCAGGCTCTCCTGTCCTGCCATGGAACATGAGCACCAGGACTCACTCAAAATTGGCAATGCATGAGCTGTTGGGCCAGATGAGGATGATGGAGGTGGCAACCTCATCTCTGCCTTCCTGCCACTGCTTTTCTTCTGTGTGTGGTGCTACCTCCTTCCCAGCGCTCAGCACCCACAGGTGGTCCAGGGCCAGGCAGGGCTGTGGGCACAGGGTTGTGTGCCCTGGCTGCAGAGAGCAGAAGAGAGTAGTGAAGGGCAGGTGGCCTCCCTGGCATCCCCTGGGGCAGAGCCTTGGTGTGTTCTCATTCTCAAGTACCATGAATGGGTTTTGGTTGGGCTATCCCGAAATAAGGGAGAAGCCTTCTTAAAATGGGGCTTTCTTTCCTTTGCCCACTTTCCCAAAGGCAATTGGAGCTTTCCTGAGCAGGCCCTTGCAGTGCCTCCTCCCTAGATGTCTGGCTCCGCTGCCAGCCCAAACCCTTCTACAGTTTCTTGACCTGCCTTTACACAACCAGGGGATCGGCTGGGCACGCCTGCCTGATTTCCCCCAGCCCCCATCAGCACTCCTTGCCTAAACTCTCCTGAATGCTAAGGCAGACATCTGCTAATTGCTCCCAATGGCACAAACCAACACCCGTTTCAGTTCCAAAGTTTCACCCACTGCACATTGCTACAGTGGCGCTGCCCACAGAGAAGTGCACCAAAGCCAACTTGAGTTGAAAAAGGAAATGTATTACAGCTTGTTCTACCCGCACTTCTTACATACAATGAACAAGTTCTGTTATGAACTTACTGCACATATTTACATCTCTGCTGACCCCATGGCAAGTGACAAAGAGCACTACCAGTTCACACCATTTCATGCCTGAAAGGTTACAAAGTGGTGCCTGTACAGGTACGTGCATGGAGGGAGAAGGACAAACATCCCCGGCCCTCTCTAAGCACCCACAGAGTTAGAACACCACACATGTTTACCTAGGAATTAATACAGAGAGAAACATAACAATCTGTGTTGTGTAAATCTATTGACTTCTATATACAAATGGCTATACACAACGCGAACTCATACAGAACTATACAATTAGCAAAGTAGCCAGCCACACCTCCATAGACCTGTAACTAAAGACCTGCAACTGTGTGTATAGCTCTGCCACTCCATACATACTGAGACAGAACTGGAGGCAGACAGACATAGCTATATACAGGCACAATGGTAACCCGGTATACAGAGGGGTAGGACAGGATACAGAGGGAACGCAGCCGGCCCATTGCCCCCCGCTCCCCATCACTCACTCAGTCCCTCGCAGAGTGGCCCTTCTGGAAACGCTGAGCAGACAGAGATCTAGGAAGCAAAGGGAACACTGAGTCACTTGCAGCGTGGCCTCAGCCCCGCCATAGCCTCAGCATACCGACAGCCTCCCCAGTCCATCCAAAGCCTCCTAGCTCGTCAGCCCCCACAGTACTGCACCATCACCCTCAGCTCCCCCAGCGCCCTCAGCTCAACTGCTCGCCCTCAGCCCCCACCGCCTCAGCGTCCTCTCCGTGCCGTAGGCACCCGCAGCACCTCCTCAGCAGCGGCAGGGTGCCTTCAGCGGCGCTGTCCCCGCTGTGGCAGCCCCGGTACCCTCAGCCTTACCGGCCCTTCCGCGGCTCCCCGGTGCCCTGAGCCCCGCGGCCCCCGCGGGGGCCGGTGCCTGGTGCCACCGGCACTTCCCGCCGCTCCCGCCAGGTGCAGCAGCCGGGGCTTGGGGCTGAAAGCGCTGCCCGGCCCGGCCTGGCTGCCAGCCCGCATGGCCAGAGGGGACGGGGTGGCACAGCGGGCAAGGCAAGAAGGCACAGGGGAAGCAAGTGGGGGAAGAGGGGAGAAAACAGCATCTTCCTCTCCCAGTAGCAAGAGACCTGCCTCCTTAGCCATGGAGCTAGAACTTTTGAAACAGGGGCCTCCAGATTGAAACCTTACCTCCAAAGAGCACCTCAAAAGACAGCTACACCGAGAAGCAGAGGGAGAGGCACTGCAGCTGCCCCATCTTCACAGCCTCTCCCTGGGGCGCTTTCTCCCGCGCACAGCGCTCCTGCTGCAGAGGTACAGCACATGGCCGTGTCGGAAGCCAGGGCCTGCAGAGGAGCTCTTGCCAAGCCCTGCCCAGCAGCAGCCCTCGGCGGCTCTTGCCAGCGCCTTGGGCTGACTTAGGGCAGTGTGGAGAGAAAGGCGGGCAGCGGAGTCTGGGGCATTCCTACCATGGGCTTCCAGGCCTGCCGCAGCCTGCGGCCTTGTTGGCGTCTCCTGCCATCTCTCTTCCTCTCGGGCTGCTATTCTCCGTCTCCGACCCAGGCCTCTTGTCACCGGCGTTTCCTGCTGGGTTCCTCTGCCTGGGGGTAGCCTGCAAGCCTTGAGGTACATGGTTGGATGAGACGGGCAAAGCCAGGAGCCGCTGCGAGCTAAGTAGGAGTCAATGCCAGCACCTTTTACCTGCTTCAGTCGGGAAGGCTCCTCAGGTCTTCAGCCTTAGCCAGGGCCTCCATGGAGCTCTTGCTCTCTTTGCTTGGAGGCAAATCTGGAGGAGCCTAAAGCAGAAATTCTGAAGATGTGTATTTAATTATTGTAGAATATTTTGGTGCTTTTAATTTTCCTCTTCCTGGTCCTATTATTTTAAACTTGTACTTAATAATAATTTTTGGTGAGCTTTCTTGCATCCTACATAAGCAAGCACTTATGTTGCTGTTTTTGACTTTTTTTTTTTTTTGTTGTAGTGCTCTGCTTTTAAGCCAATGTCACCTTTTTTTTTTTTCTGTGTGCAATCCTCAGGTACTTTTTAAAAATAGCTACATTATATTGCCATTAAATATTCATTAAATTGAGTTGTGGCAGGCTATGAGAAACATCCAATTAAGCAGTTCACTTTCTACACATAAGTCTACAAATGAGCAGTCTTCTTTCTTTTTAATAATGCATCACAGGCTGCCCTTAGTATCTGTAAAATAATTGATAAGGCAAAAGTTATTTGTAAAATACATACTGGAAATAGAAAAGTAGATTAGAGGGGATGATTTAGCCTTGGGACTTCTTTCTGACTGTGGGAAAAGCACAGCATACTTTTATTTAATTTTTACATAGCCTGGGGAAACCTGAAATGCCATACCTAATAATTCAATATTTTCTATTCCTGACATGCATTATGTATTACTAAGTCTTAAAAACCAGAGCAAGAAAACACATCATAGGCTTTATTCACCCTGAAACTATTACAGTGCAGTAAGTATGCCTGGGTCACAGGCAAGGCTCAGTGATGTTTTGTATCTATACAGTTTATCTTCTTTTGTAGCTAAGGCGCTGATACACCTGTGGATGTGTTGTGCCCAGGCTGCGTCTGGAGGCAAGGCTGCCATCTGTGCAAGCAGAGCTGGGCTGGTTGGAGCCGCAGTGACAGCAGAGGTGAATTGACTCAGGCTTCAGCATAGCTCAGAACATCTCCCTGAATTCCCAGGGCCGGCCCGAGCTGCTGACCCCTCCCTGGTACACTGATTGAAGACATTAAAGCTAGCTAGGTTTGCTCTAGGCCTTATCAAACAGCTGCCTACTCTGCAGTGCAGACCTGCCACCTGCCTCAGACCCTACACTGGTTCTGCTAGAGGGGTGAACAACCTGCAGTGAGGCACTGCAGGGACCTGGGGTCTGTGCCCTGAGCAGCTGGGTGGCAGTGCCACAGGGCAGTGACATCAGCCTGGTGCCAGTCTCCTGTTTCCCCAGCCCTGGCCATGTCCAGGGACTAAGCTTCTGTGTAAGCCTCTGTATCCCAGGTTACACATTCCGTGCCTCTTGTGTAGCACCCATCAGTTTCCATTTTGCCTTGGATGTATCTCACCTTCTGTAATTTGCTCATTATTTCTCACCTGTCTTCACTTACTGATGTTAGTTTTAATTCACCCCTTTATTTAATTTCTAATTCCAGGGCATTGCTTCCAAATGTACTTTCTTGTTATTACCAATGCCCAGGTACATGCTGGCCCTAAACTCCGTGGGATATTAATTCTGCAGACCAGAAATTGTTTGGCCATTTCATTCCCATTTAAAATGTGGGATTTAATTGACTTAAGCATGAAGGTAGGCCCTATAAGATATACAGTACTTTTTTTTCCTTCTTATCTTTTTTCTTGTTGAACTTGAGATAAAACTAAAATTTTTTGTTGTTGTTGTTCCTATAGTGTAATATTTGAGAAAGAAAATCTTGTATTGACCATTCTCTGATGTCAGAGGAGGGGTCCTATGGATGTGGCAGGTAGCAGTGACCACCTAAGATACTTAAAGGCTTTCAAAGGAAATAGCCTGGTAAGGGACCCAGCTCTAAAGAAGGGTGTGATTTTTGATGTGGCTGAGAACCATCTGCCACTGCAAACTCCAGCCATACCAAGAAAATGGGGTGAAACCAGGGAGCAGGAAATTTATGGGAGCAGTGGTAAAATTCCTACCCGAGAAGCAGGATTTCTTATATAAGTGAGCATGCAACTAGGAACTCAGCAACAAGCTCATTCTTTGCTAATTTTTCTACCTGCCCTTGAGTCAGTATGCAAGAAAAGTACTTTGTGAACATTTAGATTGTTTAGTACAGTATCACTATTAAAGTTATATCTCAATTATAATCTTATTTAAAACTATGAAAATAATACATTTTATGTCATAAATGCAAAACACTGAAAATAATTGAATTAGAAATGAAAAGTATAGCTGCAATTTTGTTTTCATACTTTTTCCATGTTTTCTAATTTTTCAGGAAATCACAAGTTCACTCAGAAGTCCAATCTATCAGAAGTCCATGCTTGTCAGATGCGTATGTATGAAAGAAGAAAACAACTTCTCTATCTACTGCTATATATAAATAATATACATTATTTATTGATTTTCACTTGTCATTTTTCATATCCGTCAACAATTTCTATAGAAATAAAAACAGAAGTTTGAAGTTTTAATAATTAAAATGCTGAGATAGTAAAAGCTGTGACATAAATGAAGCAAAATCAAGTCAGACTGTGATGTGGCATACTGGTATGTATGGAGACAGTGGCATTGTTCCTTAAAAAAGGCTTTTACAGAGTTTATTCTGCAAGGCTTGCTACCATTCTGCCTGGATATCAGAGGAAATCTTCCTGCCTGGCATAATTAGAATTGTCAGCTTTTGAAGTTTGTCTTAGTATTTACAGGGATCAGCTAAAGCCCAGTCAAATCAATGGAAAAGCTCGTGGGATGTGTCTCCACTGTGCCAAGCGCAACAATATTGAACAGTGCCTGACTTGGTGTTAAGTGAGCTGCCTTGTGCAGAGCCATGCAAAAGGCAGCAGCCAGGGGCTAGAAAGGAGCAGAGTGACAGAGCAGGTTAAGCTTCAAACAGGCTTTGCTAGCAGAGGCTGCTCCCTGTCAGCTGGTGCAGCACCTCCCTGCATTTAGACAATGTGTGGCTTGAGCACTATGAAGGCATGAGTAGTTTGGCCTCCAACTGAAACTCAGGCAGTGTCTGATAATCCAGTGTCTTAGGGTTGATGTGCTTCTCACCACCTTATTTACCTGGTAACCTGCAGCGATATAACATCAGTAGCAAGCAGAGGGTGCTGAAAAACTCAATCTACTGCTTTATTGCTAAGCCAACAGGTAGTGCATAATTCTTTAGACCTCATCTCTGAGGTACCAGTCCTAATGCTTCTGTAAGACTTTAAAACTTAGCAGGAAAGTATGCAGATTTTTAACTAGCTTGTCATTGTTTTAATACAAACTTGTGCAAGAGAGTTTTTAGCAATATTCTGAAGACCAGATTAGCTGTAATACTACTTAGATGAATTTTATGTTCCCTTTTATTCTCTCAATTAAAATACTTGCAACTGTTTAAAAAGGAGAAAAGAATAACCACCATATTCTGCAACCCAAAATGATTCCTCATGGGCTTCTTAAACCAAAAATAGGTAATGCATAGAAACAGAGTGGTCATTCAAATTGGAAAGTTATTATGGAAGCAATCCACTTGGCATTTAGTGAACCTCAAAGAGAAGGTTGTGGTGTAAATATAATTTGTCCTACATTCCAAATGGAAATTTCAGGGATTATAAAACAGACTTAAGGCCCTATTTGCAAATCATGGACTTTCATTTTGGGGGTTATCCTTTGTGCAATGTTTCTTAAACTTGGCAGGAAAAAAGCATCAGCTGAAAGAGCTCAAAAAACTCTTATAATTGTCACTATAGAATGGGCATCCTGGTGAGCTTTCACTGCTTTTGGGCTTGAGCTTAGCAATCCGTTTTTGTCCAAATAAAGCCTGGATTCATTTCAGCACCAGAAGAATGGTTTATGACACATTCTGTAATAAAGAACCAGCATTTTAGTGAATAAAAATGTAGCGATGGAATAAAACAGCCTCAGCTTTGTGCATTTACTATGTTAATTCTGCAGTCTCCTGTCTGAAGTGGCTCACATCTTCCCAGCAGTGTAGACAAAATTGAATTTTGTAGCCTTAAGGTTACAAAAAAAAAAAGAGTAAACTATGCTTCTTATTTGTAAATAAGATGTGGTGCAGCTGTGAAACCGTCATCCTCCAGCAATCCTTTAACTCTCCCTGTCTGATCTCTTTCTTAGGTTCTCTAGCAGGAAAAGCTCTCGGGTTGTCTTGTGCAGGCAATGTAGTTGGTAAGAACTTTTCTGTCCCTTTCTGGAATGATTTGACCCAGGTTAGACGCCTACCGCAGACGGCTGCCTGGTTTTCCTAAGCTTGCGGCTGGTCAGACTTTTGTGTCCAATACTGCTATTTTCTCATTCACTACAGCAATGTTGAGAGAGGGTTGTCACATTTTAATATCATAAAGGTAGAATTACTGGTGCATGAAGCCAACTGTTGGTGTCAGCCCCCAGCATTTCTTCTAGAACGGTGGTTATAGTAAAAAAACAGTTCTAACTCTTCTGGGTTTTATAGGAATTGCTGATCATATGCAAAATGCTAATGAACTTAATTATTATGTATTTTCCCTACTTAATAACAGGAATGTGCCAGCATTTTGGCTGTTAAAACACTTCACATGGATATAAAACACTACGTAAGTGGATGTCTAGTGAGAAAAAAGTGTTTTGATCTACAAAATTGACTCACAGAACTTCAAAGTAAAGCAGGGTAATGCATTTTCAGATTTCCTAGCCATTTTATTGCTGCACTGGTTATCATAGTGGTGTCCTTGCACTACCTTGGCTGGAGTTACAGATTTGTTAAGAGGTGGTGAGTAATTGTTTTTGTTGAAACATGTTTAAAATGGGTAATAATATAATTAAAGGTATGTATGCCTATTCTTACTGAAGTTCTAACTCCAGAGTTTTAACACTAATGCCTCATTAATTCCTGCTCTAGTGTTTAACATCAGCAAACCCATTTAATGTCTCTGAAGTATGCCATTTTCTTTTGAATGATGCTGGTTTTTCTGCGTGTAAGAAAGAAAGATGTTCCATCAGGTAAATGAACCAAACATTTTGTAACGTTTCTTTAGCCTTTTACCCTTTTCCTTCCAAACAGAGAACATTAAGTCTTAGCACTTCAGATTCTAGGGAACATATGAATTTTCCAGTAGCCCAGAATGAAGCAATTATGCTGTCTCAGTGCAAATGTGACACTCAAGAAGGTACAATTTTCTTAAATTATATTTTTGTTAATTACTCTAAGCCTTTCTAACTAAGCTGTGAAAGGTAACTTGATTGCTCTCAAGTACCAAATTTGGAATAAAGCCAAGATGAAAATGTCTTCTACTTCCAACTTGAAGAAGAAAACTTTAGAAAAATAAACTGACAGTATCAATGAAATAGATACATTTTGTCTGAACCTTCTCTTATTCCGTTTAATCTATCAAATTGCAAAATCATTTCCATTCAAGCACCTGTCATCTTACACTTCTCATGAATAATTTCTTTATAATTTTTCAGAAATTACAATAACTGCTGTTAGAATAGAATTTACTGATCCCAAACTGAAAAGTTCAAAATAATTTCTTATTCATGCTTTCCTTTAATTATTCTTATTAACAAAACTGCTGAATATTGAGATATTGTTTAAAGCAAAAATGTTAACTTGTTTACAGTTTGGTTTTACAAGTGATAAATTCTTATGTTGTGATTATATGTCTTTTTCTATCCCCTCAAAAAACTTCTATCTTTAGTGACCTATGGTAAATCAAACTTGGTGTTTCAGAATGTGAAGCTGCTGAGGTTTTGTGCAAATCAGAAGCTACCTATAGAAGAGGATCCAGTGCTCTACTGTGTGCACCAAGGGAGGAACAGTCATAATTCAGAGCCCTATCCATTTTGAGAGGCAGGAATCAGATGCCTCAGTCAAGATGTGTATATGAGGTGATCTCTCAATGCTGTGACAGCTCCAAAACCAAAACTGGCGTGTGCTGACAGTCTGTGAGTCCAGGAGGAAGGGACATTGGAAGAAACAGGGAAATACTTTGAGGAAGAAGAAGGAAAGGCAAGGACAATAGGAGGGTGCTGAGTGTAGTAAAAGTATGGAGGACATGCCTGGAAGGTATAGATACAAATTCACAAATAGGGAGCCTTCCTGTTGTGCTCTTTGTGGGGGAGCTCTCAAGCACTCTGAATCACACTTGGTAAAACCACGTAAGAGGAAAAGCTATGCACTCACCTAAACAGCAAAGCATCTTTGCTTTCATGTGGAGCTTTAGGTAGAATAAGATTTATGTAAGCAAATCTTTATTAAGTAATTTAAAACAGGTTTTGTATACACTTTAGGGATTTTTTTGGCAGTTGAAGTGCAGACTAAAAAATGTGATTTACTGTTGTAGAGCGGGAAATGAGAATGATGGATGAATGTGTGTGCAATGTCTATGGTGTACAATCCACAAGGCTGGTGTGTAGGACAAAGCAAAGTCATTCAGATTTTATTTTGTAGGAAAAATAGTGCTATATGTTATTTTAGTCTCAGGGGTAGGGTTGTTCCCCTGTAAAAAGGAACTTCAAAGGGGCCTGAGTTTGGAACCATGGTTTGCCATAATGTACTTTGTTCAGAAAGTGCTGATGTTGACAGGTACAAATGTTCATGACAAAAATGCAAAAACTGGACTGCCAGTTTAACAAAGTGCATATTATAGTTAAAATGTCTGCTAGAATATATACTGACTCAGAAAAAAAACCTTAGAGATCCTATTTACCTAGCATGCCAATACAGTAATGGCATAAATCTGTGGACATTTTCATGGTATTGAAGAATAGACTTTTGTGTAGGAGAATAGACTCATGTGTATACTTTTTAACACCTTATTGAGGAGGAAAGGAGATTTGTGTTGATAATACGTGGCAAGTCAATTATCCACACTTTTAAAATCAAATCAGTCCTCTAAACAAACTAAAGAGTGTTCTTATCACATGCCTACTAAGATATTTTACATCTAAAAAATAACAGTAATGCACTGTTGTGCCTGTGAACCATCAATCCTTAGTTTAGCCACTTGTTGACTGTGTGGGAACTGTGTGAATATCAGGCTATGTGACAACAAAAGAATATGCAATTGTAAAATACTCTGCTCTTGAAGAATCCTCTGAAGCAGAGAATGCTGATTGGGAAGTAAAAGAGCTTGCTTTCATCTTGGAATAAATAAATTAATATCGCTTTCACTGGCTGTGGAGAGGAAAAACTTAAATATTATTTTGAAATCAAGAATGATTTTCTTCCCATGTTAATATGTTGGAGAGAAAAGGACCATAAGAGTTTTACAGAACATCTCCAAAGAGTTCATGCAATGTTCACAAACTTTATAGAGAAAAAATTGAAAAGGAACTGCACTGTAAGTTTGTACTGTGATTCTTACTCTGAGGGTACAATTGACCTGACTATGAGTAGGTTTCCATATTTAGTATATTGAAGTCTTTCCTAAAAATGAGCTTCTGTAGAGTTAGAATTCCTCTGTCCTGTCTGTGTAGTGGGTTAAATCTGGATAACTGTGCTCCCTCTGAGATTCATATTCATGGTGGTGTTTCAAGGTTTCTTTACACATTTCACACCTGTGTGAAATATGTGTCCTGGACAACTGGCGTCAGCAGCAGTTAAGCTCTTTTACAGATCTACTCTTACTGGGCTACTCCACTTATTGACATAAATATAGCCATATGGAGAGAACTTAAGTGGGGAAGGAATCAAGCAGTGGTAAAGGAATTGGACAAAGAGGGCCTTATATGTGGCATCTAGGACCATATGAGAAATAACAGCTGAGCTAACTACTTACATTGTCTCAGAATTTTCACAGGAGAAAAGCTAGGACTAGAAATTGGGGATCAGCAAATTTGCAAAAGCTTTTGTTACCAACACAACTAGGCATATTAAAAAATGTCCCATACTTCAAAGTGAAAGGAGTCTCTCCCTTCCATTCTGATGTTAAGAAGCAGTACAATATCGTTCAAATGACTTACGTAAAGATCAGAGCCAATCTTGATGTATTTCCACTCTTACACTGAATATTTTTGGACCTGACAATGAAATCTTGTCTTACACCAGGGAATACTAATATCTCTCTGCATTACCAGGTTTTTTTTCCTTGGCTTTCCTTCTTTTTCAGTCCTTGAATTTGCCTTGTAGCAACTGGTGACACACTAGATCATAGTCCAGGTTATGTTTCGATGCAGGCAGCACTGTGCCACTCATAAGAACTCTCAGCAAGTTGCTTTGTGTTAGAAAATGAGCTTCACCCAAGTTCAGGTGGAGGCACTTTGACAACTAATGAACATCTCATCTCCTTCAAACTGTTGGACCTTCTCCCATCTTTCCTTCTTACATCTGTTACAAATTCTTCCAGCTCTCAGCATCTCAGCTGTCAAAGGCAGCTACATGGTGTGTGGGAGCTCAGCATATCAATAGCAAATTTCCAGAGCTACTAGTTTCCTAGTTTTTAGACTAGGAACTCTCTGTTTTCTGAACAGTCCAGTGGTCTATAGGTTCCCAAGCAAACACTTCTACCTCTCACATTGCTTGTCACCAGTGGAGCCCTTGCCACAAGAGAGAAGCACAGCTGCAGTGCAACATTTCTGCTCTGCATTTCCCAGGCCAAATAATTAGATCGGCATGGGAAATTCTTCCATGGAACTAATTCAGCTTAAAAGATCAGCTTATGATCACTAGATGCCTGTCCCTGCCTAGACCATCTATCATGTTCACCGTATTGTATTCCCAGTACAGTGCTCACACAAACAGAAGCTCACATGTGGATTAAAGCTCATTTCTCCAAACACTCCCTTCCCAATAGCTTGCTATTTTTTTAGCAATCATTTTAAGAGCAGTCCTGCTCTACCTTGTCTTTGTGTTTGAGGCAACGCAGCCCTGCTGCAGGGAGTCACGGGCAGGTAAGGCTTCTTAGAGCTGAGCTGCACAAACAGAGCCCTGTTAGTGAAATTTCTATTATTGACACACCCGTGACACTGGCCCCAGTGGAAACTATAAACATCAACTCTGAAGGAT
>VZTR01020049.1:162750-173562 GCA_013400775.1 Chaetops frenatus | reverse complement strand
GCATGGCTGTGAAGCAAAAGAAGGTAAGGTCAGAAAGGAAAAGCCTTTACTGACGCTATCCCTGAACAAGTGCTGTCCCAGACTTCATTGATGTGCCTGGTGTGCTGCCATCTGCTCCATCTCCAGGAGAGGGGCCATTCAGAAGAAAGCAGAGCAAATGACCAACGAGTTGAATCAGACAGTCATGAATTCTTGAACGTTTTTTTTTTTTTTCTTTTTCTGTTATAACTCGGTTTACATCCAGCATCATTTTTTTCAGTCCATTCAATTTCTTTCGCTAAAAGATTTCTCATCCTCTGAATCAGAGCTGTCTTGATTAGGGCTGCAGCTTGTGGCAGTGGTGTCCTACGCTTGATGAGCCTCTTTAATTCCTGTCCTGCCTTTGGTGCCTGTGGTGCTGGAAAAGTCTCTTTTATACCCGTGGATTAGCCTGCCTTGCTCCAAGAAATCCGTGTAGCTCCAAGGCAGTTGTTGTTCACCTGGATATCCCTAGTTCAGTTTTCTCTCATCCTTCTATATGACGGCTGCTCTTCCCCAGCCTTTGGCCTGCAGAAACAGCCAGTGGTACCTAAAGGTCAATCAAGCAAAAGAGTGCCCTGAAGTGTTATGTCCATGTACTCTGTCTCTCCTCCAGAGTGGTGTATGAAAATATTGTGCTGTTTGGCAAAGATGGAGGCATGCCATGCATGTTGCCCCAGCCAGACTTTCCTGCCTCTGTATTAGTCTGTCTCTGCTCACTAGACAGGTCACCTTTAGTTGTCCTGGAGACTGACGTGCTTCATGTGAACCCGGCTGGGCTGCCCGCTAAACAGAAACTTCCCTTTGCCCTGGGTACTGTCTCCCACGAAACTCTATAGGTTTTCTTGATTCTCTCTTTTTTTACCTGAGCTGCAGTTTCTATGAGGTCCATTAGATTCCTCTCTTCTTTATTGTTGCTTCTTGCACTGTTGCTGATCTAGACACCAGGTGCAGGAACCTGCATAATAAGGAGATTTTTATCATGTTGAGAGGTGCCTTATTCAAGAGCTTCCCAACTGGTCCTAGCATTACAAAAATTAGTATAAAAAGTTATAAAGATAAAAAAGCTTATTGCAGGTGTCAGTATGGGAGAGCTGAATGGTTTAAAGATGCAGAATAACATGGATTTCCATGTAGAATCTATACAAAGGAAGCAGTCCAAACCAATATCTTTTTGTGGACACCTGAATACAGTTGCTGTCGTGGGAGAAGACAGCAAAAGTGTTTCTTGATGGGAGAGAGTAACACAGGTGAGCATCTTCCAAACAGCAAAACACTTGAATCAGTGCTAGTAATCTACTTTTAGAGAGGTAGATTACACCCTGACATCCTGTCTCACTTGTGATCTCTAGGTGTTACTGTGCTATAAATAATAATAACACTTCTTTTGACAAGAGAAGGAAGTTGAGAAATTAACTAGAAGAAAGACTGGTTTTTTTTTTCATTTTACAACATATGGATGATCAAGATGGAGAAGAAAATGTGCTGAACTTGGAAGGTTTGTGTGAGGCTGTGGTTCCATTCTTCATTGAAGGATTTGTGAAGTTTCTTTTCCTATACAGAAGCTGGCAGATAAAGCAGATAAAGTAAAGATTTAAGCACAATGACCGGAAAATTTGGAGAAATTTGCATAGCAACTGCCTGGCTAAATTTTGCTTGTGAGATCTATAAATCTGTCACTTTCATGAACATAAGATTCTCTCAAATCATTAGCCAAAAACTGAGAGAGCCATCACTTATTTTTAGTTGCAAGAACAATTTAACTATCTTTCCAGCCATGAAAAGCAATCCTACCTTCTCAGCCATCATTTTTTATGCCTATGTTCACTGACATAATAGAAACAGAAATCACTACGTCTACTAGTGAGTGATATTACACAAACATTTGAAAGATGAGATTATCTTCAGAACAGGTTTCGTTATACCCTCTCAGTAAACTCTTTGATGTTAATTCAGAAAATTTTGCATAAAACTCTGTAACACCTTAGCAAAAAACATCAGTAGTAGTTCAATATACTTTATCAAGGTGAGAACCTCACTTCTCAAACAAGGTGTTTTACCTGCTTAGAATTTAACAACTGTAATATACGTCGTATAATAAATCTACTGTAAACTCACAAGACGTCTGGGATAGAGCTTCATGAATTGATTTTCCATTTTTTTTGTACAGGAGAAATTTTAGTAACACTTTTAATTTGTTTTTACAGTGCTCTGATGAATTCAGAACACATCTCCGCCTTACTTTTTATTGCAGAATCTATTTTATTTAAAACTGCCTATGATGCAGGACAGAAATTGCACTTACATTCAAAAAAACTCAAGTTAGCAAAGATTGTGAAATTTCTAAAATTGCCAGTAATTACCCATTATATGTCACAGCCATCAATATTGAAAAATGTTAACTGATTTTATGAAAACAATAGAGACTTCAGATTTACACCTTTACAAAATAAGGAGAATCCAGTCAATTTGCTAATGTGCTTTCCTTTCAGTACTTAAATTCTTTTCCCCTATTTGATCACATTATGAGTTTGTTATCTGTAGTGCTAAATACACATATTCCTGGAATTCTAAATGAAAGCTGAAAAACATGTCATCGATGATATAATTGTAGAGCAGAGCTATATTAAATGTATGCTTCTCTTTATATAGATTTTATACTGCTTCAATTAATGGTACTTCCTGATAAATTATCTGAGCCATTTATCCTTATACCTGCACTATCTGTTACTAAGAGCATCAGGGCACCTTTTTGAAAACTCATCTGTAAGAAGAAAGAAAGATTCCATGGACTGGTGAACATCCAACACATGGGATTAATCAAAATAACAGATTCTTTCTATAAAATTTTGAGGAAATATTCCAACCATATTTAAGACTTCATTTATGTTTGGTTTTTTTGCACAAGTCCCAGAATTTTTCTTTTTTCCATTTTCACTCCTAAGTCTTTCTTCAGGATCCTTTTGTAAGATAACTCTATAGAGAGAAACAACATAGTAAGACTTGTACTGATGACTTATATGAGCACAAAACCACAAAACTAGGCTTTTCTTTTTTTTTTTTTAATAACATGAAAGAAAATTAGGATTAGGTGTTACTAAACCTTCTATTTTGTTATATCTCTTCATCTCTTATTAAAAGCATTATGGCTGAAGTGAATCATGATAATTTATGGGAGGTTTAAGCAAGAGAAATTGTGCTGTCTTCTATTTGTCTTGAGGAATAAAAAGGTGTGCTGTCCCCACTCATCTCTGGAAGAACAATTTTCAGACCTGTCAAGTCTGAAGTTCAAACAATATTGAGTAATCTATTGTGAGTAGTAAACCATAGAGAATAAAGTACCTCTCCATTTATGCTTATTGATAGAAAAAGAGGTATTTGTAGCATGTGTTCATGAAGACTGAATTAATTTTACTCAAACCTTTAGAAGGATATTCACTTTTCAGCATGACTTATACATGGAAAATTTCATCTTATAAGATTTTGTATGGAAAATGGACAGCTCTAAGTAGAATCTTTTTGCAATCAAAACAGTAGCCAGAGATTTATGCCATCTGGACTTAATGGAAGATAGCTCAAAATTTCCAGAATACATTGATGCTGAATTAAATTGAAAACTTGTTGTGTCAGAAAGTGCAGGTTCTTATGGGTCATGAGGCTAGTAAACATTATGTAAAGATAGATGATTTCCAGGAATTGTGAAGAATCATTTAGTGTTCAGAGTTTTTGTGCTATACAGATTTTTCTCATTTTGTGAGATCTGAAGTTTCTCCCTTATGGAACTTGGCTCAGGCTTACAAGATCAACACATTTTAGTACATTTGTCACTTTTTCTTGCTTTTGAATAATACTTTGTTAGAGGGGCCTGTCAGAGCCAACAACTGGTCATTTGGTAAGTTCTACTTCTTCCTATGAAAATTGTATTTACAAGAAAAGGCATCTTCCAGAGATTTGGCAAGAAATTTCTGTTCTTAGTAATATGCATAAATCTGCAGGCCAAACCAATCTGGACTTTTCCAGATATTTCTTTTTAATATTTTAAAAAAAATTATACGTCGGGGAACCTCCTTGAAGTGAAATGTACTCCCTTTCTTCTGTTTAAAACATAAAACTAGGAAATTAATTTACTTTCTGATTTTTTGTGTCTGATGAACAGCAAGAAAAGAGACAGGAGAGCCCAGTCCTCATCAAACTGAAAGTTGTGAAAGTTTCTGTCACTGACATACAGGTGAACAAAACTAAAAGCTGCAGAATATCTCCCATTAAAGGCTTGAATTTACTCTCGTGTTAATTGCTGTGAATCTGAAAAAGATGAAGAGTGGGATTATTTTTAAAAAAATAAGAGAGAAAGCAAGACTCTTGGGTTGATCTCATAGTCTGAATGAAGCCTGCTGCCATTAGAATTTTATAAACTCCCATCAATTCACTTCAATGTTTTCAAAATTCAGGGTTATTGGACCAGTGAAAACCAGCAGCCCTTCTGCCTTGTGCACAGACTATGACAAGGAAAACTCACATCAATGCGCTATCAGTAATAACGGAAAAGATAACTGAAGTATCCAAAGCTCAGGAACAGTTTGTTTTGAGGTCAGACTGTCTTACCTCAGCTGTTTATTTTGTCTTGCAATAGCTCTTCAGGCTTCTGGCGACCAAGTGCTGCAGTACCTGGAGTGACCTGGGGAGTGCCGTGGCGGCTCGGGGCAGCAGTGCCAGCTGGACCCTTCTGTGTGCTGGCATTTATGTCTGCAAGGAGCTGCAAGTGGCAAATGAACCCTGTAGGGCAGGAGAGGCAGGTGGGGAGACAAAGTCTAGCACTGAAATTTGCTGGAGAGACTAAACAATGAAGAGAGATATAATGGTGGTATTATTTTTGCTTAAGGAAAGGAAGTCTCTGAGGAGATGCACAAGAATAGTTATACTTTTGAAGGATTCATACCAGTAAACCATTCAAGGATAGTAGCCCAGAGAATTAAAAAATGTCAAAGAGAAATAAAAAAGTTTGTTTAAAATACTTGTGAATGTTTTGTGCTGTTTTATAATGCATAGGATCTTTTGCTGCCATTCCTGTCTAACTGGAAATTGATGAATGGGAAGTCAGATACTGGAACTTCTATTACGAGAACAAATTCTCTCACTTGTCTGTGTTTGCAGGCTCAGATCTGAGGCTGAAAAAAAATTCTCAAGATATTTATAATAGGAGATATCCATTACTTTCCTTGTTGTAGTCAGAATTCTCTCTGTCACATACATCTGTCACAGTAAATTACACTTCTCTTTCTGCACCTTGCTCAGGGGTCTTACTTGGCACCCTTGTTTTGGTTCCCCACATTCGTTCAACTTCTTCTTGTTGCATCTTCAGCTACATTAATCTGCAACATATATAAAACCTGCTGTTCCAAAAAAGCAGTAAGTTTATTTTCTCTAGTCACTTGAAGATGTCCAATCATTCTAATGTTTAAAATTCTGATTGGCCTTCAGTAGCTTTCAAGATCATGTTAATTTTCTGGATATAAAGAAGCAATTAGATCTCTTGTTCTTTTGGCAGGTTTTATGTTTTTCCACACAACTCTTCGATCTGTAAAGCCGTCATTAAGATCTGTGAGCCAGCAGTTACAGAAGATGATTCCTGTCCTTCAAAATGGGCATGACCACATAATCATATTGCCCCTTCCCTTCCCGTGCCTTCCCGTGCCTTCCTGCGCCTTCCGACCTGTGCTGCCTTAAGATGTAATAACTTTGGGAAGCTTTATTTTTCTCTTCAGCCTTGTGGAAGTCCCCCCCAAAAGATGCAAAGCAACACTATAACTATGCTATGCATCCTTATTGAAATCTAACGACCCACAGTAGAGTAAACAAGTCTCATTCATAATTACACAATATATGTAAAATTCAGCCAGATTTGTGATTTTCTTACTCTTAAGTGTTTTCTTTCTTAAAGGTGTTTTTATATACACACATCAGATCGTTTGCTGTACCATCAAAAGGCTTGAGGTTTTTCTTCATTTCAGTTTGAATGGCTTTTTGATAAGCTGGATTTTAAAAACCTCTTGTTTCCATCTTTCTGGTAAATAAAACATTTACACAGAATTAAGAAGTAAAGAACTGTACATTGCCAGTACAATTGACACGCCTTCCTGAAACTAATTTTAACTGAATCAGGAACCACAACTAACACAGGAAAGCAGTCAGCAGTTGGTACATGTTAAACTAAGTGCAGGAAAAAGGAAAACATGGAAGTGTAGATAAAATAGGGGAAGAAAATCAAAACAACTTCACATCTCTGAATTATTATCTTGAAAAATACTGTACTGCAGGTAGGAAAGGTGATTTTTAAAAAAGTTTAATCAAATTTAGATCCTCAGTGCAATGCTGTTAATGCTAATTAGTCGATAGGACATTTCTGAAAGTGTTCTTAGACATCACTGTATATTTCAAGTAATGAGAGGAGGCTGTTATAAACAGGGATAAAAAATGACATTGTGGTATCCTTAAGCTTCTACCAGCTTTAAAATTGCATGTAGACTAATCGTGCAAGGTGTCATTCAGGGAGCTGAAACACTTGGGCTAGGTTAGAAAGAGAAACAGAGTTGTTTCTAGTTCCAGCTCCAGTGTATTTATTGAATTAGTGTTTGTGCTGCAGACACCAAGTGGCAGGTGCCCATGTGGGACCCGTGGCTCCCATGCATTAGGTGCACTGCAAGCAGCACATCAGTAGGCTGCTGCTGTGGTAAGACTGCAGAGGCATTGCAGTCTTGCTGCTATCTTTGGTTGTCATGGCCACAAGTAATATATAATACGAAGCACAAAGATTCAGAATCTTTTTAAAAAAAAAAAAGCTTTTTTTCTGATTTTTTTTTTCTTTTTTCTTTTGAAGAAAATTTGTGCATGGTTATAGAAAGCAACTACATAAAATAACAGTACATTTGTAACTTCCTCTGCTGCTTAAGGAGTGCCAGTACCTACATAGATATATAACATCCTGGGACTAATTTTGCAAATAGTTGCATTTCTTTTATATATTTGCTCTTGGCATGTGTGTATTAGATTTCCTATGTGTCCAATCAGATTCAGGTTGCTTGCTAATCAATTTCTTCAGTGACAAACATTATTAACCACAAGTATGAAGTGACATTTTCACTACCAGCTTCTTTACATGACTGCTGAATGTGGACTTTGAAAGTCATAATCGAAAATTAAAAGAAAATAAACTAAGGATAGATTGAGTTAATGGAAACTAAATTAACTAGGAATTAAGAGTTATCCAAAATACATGCACTTACTAAACGAATGAAGAGAAATTTGTCATTAATGAGAATTTCTCAGACAAGAGTTATTCTTTGGTTGATAGAAATCTAACCATCCAGGCAGATGGGCTGTATGTCGAGTGGAAGGTTTTATAAACGACGTGGTGCATGGACGATATGTGTAGTATTTTATTGCACCACAAGAGGTCACACCACATTTATAAATCGGTGCACTAGAAAAATGAATAATTATTCCATCTGCAACAAGGTGAAGTTAAATCTCATCCACTAAGTAAAAGACAAACAGAAAAAATTGTAAAACAACAATAAGATATTTTTTTCCTGTTAAAACACTCTCAGGCTTCGTGGTCTGCTGTGAGCCATATCCAAATCGCCTCTCTCCCACACATTTCATGCTGAAGGCAGGGAAGAACATATGCTGAGATGTGGTACCTTCTGAATCATTACCAGCACATGATGTAACCTTGGAAGAAGGACAAGATCAGTCTCTCCTTGGCATGGTGGGTAACATAATCAGATGATATATAATGCATTGGATGGGATTACGGTGATCAAATAAGCATGTTTGGCAGCTCAGTGAGAAGTATGAAAGCTGAGTTTAGCTGGGCAAATTGCTCCTAGTTCAGCGAAATGATAGAAACAGGTTTTTATTTTGCAGAGATTACAGCCTGAATTTGTGAAACAAGATCACTTCATAAAGATGCCATTCAGAATTTTTTAACAGAAGTTGCAGCATGATGCAGTGATGTAATTCTTGATGTTTTGTGTGGCAGCAATACCCCTCCGTGATGCCTGTTTGGTCTCACTAACTCTGAATGAAGCAGAGCCAAAGAGTGGAAGGAGTGTAGTGGGTGGAGGAAGCTGGAGGAGGAATGCAGTGCCATTCTGTGACAGGGCAGGTCTGGAACAGTCTTGCTGCCAGGCGAAATAGGTTTGGGAGGAAGCGTGGAAGGTTCTTCATTGTCTGCCTTAAGGCAGACCTGCATGGCATTGCACAGGCAGGGAGATGGATGCCCATGCCTCACTTCTTCCATCACTAACCCTTCCTTCTGGAGGGTGTTGGATGACATCGCATCAAGGTTATTTCTGAGAACTTTTTCTACTTTCTAAGCTCTATCTATAGTGGGGACATGATAAGACCGTAATTTTTTGACACCAAATAGCATATCATTTATGTAATTTAAAACTGATTAATTATGAGCCTAGCTTACAGGCTATTACAACTTCAGCAGTATCCTTTGGGTAAACAACTCTTCTTTCACTCAGGTAAGCATGTAATTAGCAATGAAGGAATAACACTGGGAATGAACTAACTGGTAGTCATTTTGGCTTTCTTCTCAGAATTTAAATACAAATGCTATTTAATAATTAATAATTTCTGGTTCTTGTATTTTTTTCTCCTAGGAACTCACAAAGCTTCTTGAGAAAGAATAAGTATATTTACCTCTGTTTTATGGACAGAAAAACAGAACTAAAACCTTAAACTGTCATGAAGAATAAACAGCCCCAAAAGACAAAATCTATTTTAAACATAGCCTGAAACAGCTTACCAAGTTCTTTTTTAAGTGAGGCCCTCTCTATCTTAAGAAAGGTCACACATAGCTAATGTCAATTATGTTCTGTTTTATATAGTTGGTTATGTTAGCTTTGACTTAAGTTTGTGTACATAAGCTGTACCCATTGCAGCTCTTCAAAGGAGCATGAGAGAGACTACAATTAAATCTCTTTTTCTGTTACAGTTTCTAAAGTAACTTCTCAGGACCACAGACTCTTGGACATTTATTACTTACAGCAGAAGAATAATATTTTCTGGAAGTATCTGATATTCAGTAAACTTTAATGTGATTGGATGAACTCTCTCTGAGATCTTGAATGAGTTATTTATTACCTTTACACATTAATTTCACATTTACACATTTTTTTTTCTCTGAAAGACATTTAATACGTCTGTGGTGATTGGGGGAAGGAGGATGATAGGTAAATACACAAAATAATAAACTGCCATGTTGCCAAAATTGACACTTCTCTCCAAACACAATTTACTCAAAAAAAAAAAAAAAAAGAGGAGAGAATTAAATTCCTAAGGAGGAGAGAGCACTGTTTGTTAGAGGAAAGCAAGGGATTGAAACAGATGGGAAGAGGGAGAATATGGCACATCCTACAAGCCTTATGTCAGGGCAAGGCTGTAGATAGAGATTGTGAATATTCCTCTCTGCAGAGAGCTTGCAAGCAAAGGAGTTCTTTAAGGACAGGATCCTATATATACTGGCAGTAAGCTACTCTATTCGGCCATGCAGAGTGATTGCAAATGTATAGCCATTCTGAACTAAATTTGTTCAAAGCCATTTTCACAGTTAGAAGGAATTGGACATTCTGAAGATGTAATAATTGATGATACTTTTCTGCAGAAGAATATTCAGTTGCATGTTTCAGGATTAGAGCAAGTTTTCAGCTCTTTGAGAGAAGGATGAGACCAAAAGCATTGGAAAATTTCCACATGTCAGACATCAAAGGGCTCCATCTTGCCCCATGGTCTGAATGATAAATATAATCAGAAGCAAGACATTAGGCTAGCAGAACCTTTTGAGCCTGGTGTAGCAGATCATCTAACAGATATCAGTTACATTAGGGAGGGTAAAACACCACTGACATGCACATAATTGATTTTAAAATGCAGTTTTTCTTATGTTGGTTGAGTGAAATACTTTGAAAGGGGATGGGAGCTTTGCATTTGAACGTTTAAATCCTCAGGCACTGATGAGTTTTGTTTGATGCTGTTTATTTGGTTTATTTATGCTCCTCTACTTAAGTGCAGACTCTGTGAAGTGGCCATGCCTCTCTTGAGCTGTTGCAGATTCTTTAGAGAATAAGTGGTAAAATAATTCTAGCACAAAAAGTAATAATACTGGCATTTAAATTACATAGCTGTTAAAGAAAGTGCTTTGGACTCTGTCTTTCAGTATCATAAGTGCAATCTCACAGCTATAGGTAGCTAAAGGAGACCTCTTCATGAGCAGAGGGATGTGAGAATGGAGATCTGATTCCAGATGCTGAGGATCAAGTCATCTTCATCACTGCTGGTGCTTAACTGCACCATCCCTTTGCATGGAACAGCACTTGTACTGCTCCCGATAGTTAGGAATTGATAACAGCTTTTAACTAATCCAGTCAAAACTTTGTTTTCATAAAGCTCATGCCTGAGTAAAGAAAGATCCCACAGTGGGTAGACTGGTGACACATACACTGTGATAAAAATGTGTCTGTAGAAAAATAAAACTTCATGCTAGACAAAGCAGGAAGAGAACAATCCTGAAGAAATAGAGTGGGCAGTCCTTTTTGAGACACAGTGTGAAAGAATACATTGCAAAACCTTTTTCAAAACCAAAAGAGTATGTTCATTTAGAAAACTACAGCAATTCAAATTCAAATAAAAAGATCCCACCAATGAGTTTATTTTTTTTCTGTTTCCTTTAAATCATAACCTATCAGCATTATCACAGTTTCAAGAAGAAAAGTCTGAAGCTGGACA
>VZTR01020049.1:116376-135569 GCA_013400775.1 Chaetops frenatus | reverse complement strand
GTCAGATAAGCATTTCTTATGGCTTGTGAAAGTAATTTTCAAATTTTAGCATGACAGCCTTTATCATATTCTGAAATGTACATGTCTTAAAAACATTCAGGCATATAAATGGAACGAATGCATTCAGTTCATTAAGAGATCTTGACTGAAGCTACTCCCAAGGATGATTAAATGCATTTGATTCATGTTGAGTTTTGTGTGACTGGCTCCCAAGGCTAAGTTTGAAGGATATTGAGACTGCTGCGGAAAGTCAATGGACCCATAAATGTACCACCCCTTTGATGGCCTGTCGATTTCTGACAACCCAAACAGGTCCCCTTTAGGCTACTCTGCACACCTCTTCCTACGAAGAGGAAAACGCTCTCAAGCGTAAATTCTTTCTCCATAGGCTAATATAAGGATTCGTGTGTTTGACACTGATGAAATTCCAAGTAATATTGCATGCCAGCACCAAAGCCTATTTGTGTTATCTTCATACGCAATGATAACTTTTTTTAAATTTCAGTTTCTTTTTCTCTTCCTGGAAATACTTTCTCTGCTCAAGCGGTCAAAGCACTGAGGTTGGTCAGAGACGCAAAGCAATTCACTGAGTTCATGGAAGGTGAGGGAGCTCAAATTACAGGTGTTTGACTTAGTGCACTGTCTGCAATCCCTGAAGTTACCAAACCTGCACTCAGCAAGGGGGTTTCTGATATTTTAATGGCTACTTTCCTCTCAGCATGTGGAAATGTGCTTGTGCATCAGGCAGATCAGAAAAAGGGGTTTCTGCTTTGCAGTAGTCAGCAAAATTAATCCTTGACTAAAAGACAGTATTTCTAGAGCTAGAAATGAGGAGGCACTACAAAGGATACAAAGGAGTTAAATTAATTAGTCAAATTTCTTCTGATTAATGTAAATAGATAATCTCTGCTTTGATCTTGTCTGTCTATTTACCTCTTCAGCCTAACTGCCAGTTGTGGGGTTTTATTTTGGAGTTTTTTGGGGTTTTTTGGGGGGGACGGGCTTTGTTTGTTTCGTTTGAGTTTTGTTTTTGTTTTTGTATTTGTTTGTTTGTTTGTTTTGGGGTTTTTGGGGGGTTTGTTTTGTTATGTTTTGTATTGTTTTGTTTTGTTTTTTTGGTAAGTAAACTGTTGACAGAAATAACACTGTGGTGACCCTAGGACCTTCCCCTCTCCCCATGCTCATAGTAAGGAAATGGGAAGCATGAGCGAAATCTATAAAGGAAAGAAAATAAAAGTCATATCCTTCTCCCTATCACCTACATCAATTGCTTTTTAAAATTATTTCTCACTAGTAAGACTGTGCAAATCTTACTGAATTGGCAAGTTCCTGTTCATCTACAGGTTCTCAGAATAGTATCTTGAGGAAGGATGACACACAAAATTACATATGCCTTCTGTGGGCTTAAAGCAATATTTACTTCTATCACACTATTCAAAGTGCTTAATTACATTGCTCAGCACAGACATTGTGGCATTATCAACATTCCATCAGCATCTTGGAGGAGCTTTCAGAGTCAGCAACATCATTGGAAGCAATTTGTGCCCTTGAACTACTGATGTCTCTTTAGGAAGCACACAGCTTTTCCTTGCAGAAAGCATTGCTGAGGTGTAAGAGTGATGTTATTTGCAAGAAGAGTCTTCGAGGGATGGACCACAGAGATCCCAGGCAGCAGAAAGGTCCTTGTGTTTATTACCACCCAGTGATTGCATTTTTCTGAGCATCAGACTTGCTTTTTGTGGCAGACACAAAGTATAAACATATGACCAGCATTCACTAACCTGGTGAACTCCTAACCACAATGGTAGCAAGCATTTTTTATTGTTCAGCTGCTGCACCCAGATCCAATTTGTATGCTGAAATACTGGGCTTGTTTTAACATTTCACTGCTTTTGTTTTTCATCACCTTTTTTCTGAGGGGGATATGGAGATAGCAGTGCCAGTGGAGTCCCAGACAGTGTGCTGTTTGCAGGTATGGGAGATGCAGAAGGACAACTGCAACTACTTCTCAGCTTTGAGGAAGGAAATGAAATCAGCAATGTTGCTATGGCAGTTTCCTTCCCCTTTCTTTGCTGAAGTAACAACCATCTACAGACATAAAGCATGACTTTTACACACGCTTACCACAAAGTATCAGTATTTCAAAAAATATGTAGAGAGTTCTGTGTCTTGTAATGTTGCTCTTGTAACAATGCACATTTTGCTGGCCTGTGGGGTCTGCTCTGACACTGTCTCAAGGTCCCTAGGCCAAATGTCCTGTGGATAGATTTCAATCTTGTGCACATTGGACTGGGACTATGGGAAGTACATGACCTCAGTTGTCCTTTCCATTCCTGTGCTCATAAGAGGCTGGTTCTACAAACCCTTATGTGCAGTTTCTGTTGCACTGTATACAAACAATCTCTAGTCTTTGGGGATACATTAATTGCCTTTGATCAGGATTATGCCTTTACTAGGACATGTGCCTTCCTGCAGGTGCAAGTCTCAGGTAAGCATAATTTGCATTCCTGTGAGCTTTTGATATAGTGGTAGAAACTACTTGAAAGTCTGACCTGTGCCAAAGTTCACTGAGCTATAATGCTGGTCCAGGGAGCTGCTGCATGGTTTGTATTGCCTCCCTCAAACTCTGAGATTGTGCCAAAATAGCTGGTATAGACAGAGGTTTTAGAAAAAAGCCTCAAAAAATTTGGATAGCTATGAAATATTTAAAAAAAAAAAAAAAAGGAGAGAAAGAAAGAGTGAGACAGATAAGCGGTAAGTATTCCTATTTAAAAATAAAAGGAAAAGAGCAGTACTCTAAGCACTGAGACTTTCATCTGGCATAGCTCTCATCCAGACTAAATTGTGGGCCTAATGTATGAGGGAAAAATAGAAAATTGCCACATGCTCACAGTCACATAATAAGCAAATGTTAATTGATGTGCTTTGTTTGTGATAGCTCCTGCGAGATTTGCAATGAGCAAGGCTTTTCTGTATGGGCAATTCCACAGCATATGCTAGCATATCCAGGAAGAGTCATCATGTCTAAGTACTTTCTACCATCTGCTAGGAAAATGGAAATATTGAAAGATTTCTCTCAATTTACCCCAGTGCATTTATGTATGTAGCTCTGATTGCAGCCCTATCTCTTTTGACCCATGAAGCTAAATGCAATGTTCTTAACGCTTTTGTGGAGTTCTGTGCTGTGACCCTCTTACAGAGAAAAATACGTAAATGGATGCATTGATACACAGTAATACACATCCATACACAGATACATAGAAAATGCACTTTATAGTTTCCTGCAGTTAAAGGATGAAAGGATTTCTGATTAAGTCAACTTACCAATTCTTTGGTTGATGTGCTCACATTAACACTGTGCAGCTCAAGGACAGTAATTATTCTTTTTACTGACATGTATTTGTCAATCAGCTTAGTTTTTTAGCCTGCCTATCTTCCCCCTCAAGCTCTGGAAACAGAAACTCCTCACCTCTGCCTGTCCTATTGCTTTTGTGGTCTAAAAGGGATTCTTGAATCCAGGATTGGATTAAAGGGTCCCACAGCTGGTCCTTGCTACCTGTGTTTACAATGGCTCGTCTGTTAAATCAGGATGACAGAAATTCAGTCTATTCTGGGCAGTTAATGAGGTTTCTAACAGATGAAAGCAAAATTTCATACTGTCCTTATGTAAGAGTTTCAAGGTTCAAATCTGACATAATGATAAAAAACAAAACAAAACAAAAAACAAACAAAACCAAAACAGAGTAGGGCTGCGGCCAGATTTTCTTCTAACCTAATTTGCTTCTTTAACCATCATATTATGCTGAATGAACATGTTTTGAGAAGACCTGCCTAGGATTCTCATCTAAAAAAGAGTGCGTCATGGAAATTTTCACAAAGAAACACACTCTCAGGCAAGAAGCTCAGTATGATATCCCTAAACCAACCACAAGGGAATTTGTTAGCACAAAGAACATTTCAAGATGAACTATTTTGTCTAGAGAAATCATCTTTGTGGAAATGCAGGATCTATTCTCAAAGAGGCCAGCAGGCCATTTAGCTCCTATTCTTAGTTTCAGTATAGGATTTATATTGTGCACTGCCAAAGCCTGAAGCTCCTATTTTCTGACATCCAGCCCCAATAATAGAATGTAAAATTCATAGCTGGGCTTCCAGAACCCTACACTGTGGATAAAGATCCATAGAGTTAAAAAATAAAAAATCTGCATACTACAAAGGAAGCCTTCATTATTTTCTTTGTTTGAGTCTAAAGTGAAGGATATATGTGCAAACTCACCTCTCTCTAAATCTTTGAAACTTGACCCAGGGCTGCACTCCCTGAGGTGGAGTTTGTCAGTGGGTATAAGCTGATGCCTCTTTACGTGCCTGCCATGGAACCTGGATGTGCCACCTACCTTTGATTTCATGACTTCATGCCTGCAGCAGCCAGCTGGAATAAGAGAGTTCTTCACCCTTTTCAACCAGAAGGCAGAAAATCCCACATCTTCTATCAGCAATCATGATATTGCAAATTTCTGCATCGGGTGTGTAAGTGCTTTCATAAATCTGTCTTGTATTCTCTGCAAATGTGAAGGGAAAACAACCAAAAAGCAAAGAAAAGGGAGGGCAGCGATGGTAATAACACAGTTCCCATTAACTGCAGAGAGTAAGCTCCTGTGTATTTGATTTGTTTCTAGAGTTATCTTGTGAACTCCAAGAAGAGGGTTATTTTCTACTAAAAATAGAGAAGTGAACATTTAACTATATTTTTCACCTCTACTGCATAAGAAGAGTGGCATACACGTGCACACACACACTCTCAAACTTCCTCTTGGTGAGAAAAAACAGATGAGAACTTAAATGCAAATTCTTAACACAGAAGTAATTATCTACAGCTGATATAAATGGTGGAAAACTAGGATTTTTGACAGAAGTCCTGACTCTGCTGTAATGATACAATGATATTAAGAGAAAGCTTTTCTGAAAGAAACTAAAATGTTGAGTACCTGAAAAAATTGTAGGACCTCATGTTCACTCATTAACTTAATCGAGTTGATGTACATGCAAAACAATATTAATAAACACATCACAAAAAATAAACAGGTCTGAATGTTGCTAAGAATGATTGACATGCAAACACACTGCAGCATGCTTTGTTCCATCTGCTTATCATTTCAAGGATTGATAGGTAAATAAAATTAATTCTGACTGACTGGTAAAGGGCTGCATAAAGATTTATAATATTCAGTAAATAGTTTGTCATTGCTATTTAAAAGTAAAATTGACAGGCTACAATATCCTATTTACTTCCAAGAAAGAGCAATTATGTTGTGTACAGAAAAAGTGACTGATTATAACATTACATGACATTTTGAAGCTAACAGCTTCAATTACTATATCCAAATTATGGCCAAGAAAAATATGCCTTGTGGGCATCTCACTTGATGTTTTAACTTAGAGGAGAAATGTAATTAAAAAATAGGCAAGGACATCCTCACCAAGTGGAGATGAACAAGAAGGGAAACAGGATGCTAGAGGGCTTGCATTTTTGTTTTGAAAAAGTACACTTAAATAAATGTGAAAAGATCTTCTCTCTCTGTCTTCCTCTCTTTCTCTGAAATATAGAGGGAGTTTGTGATTTATCTTCTTATGAAGACACCATGATCCAGAAACGAGGAGTGATTTTGGTCCTTTGTAGATAGGTCATATTGGCTGTGTTATGAATTTTTACATGTCATTTGCTTATATAAATTCAGCACTGCCAGTTCTGCCTGTGATCAGCTAAATGGGCCAATCGTGTACTCAAAAGGTCTGTTTTATCCACTTGTGCATAAAACCTGCTGTTTTTGTAGTCCCCTCTCTGGAGAAGCCAAACTGCTGACACTCACCCCTACCAACCAGCACGTGATCCTTAAAGTCCTCAAATACCCATATTAAACACAAAGCACCTAGAGCACCTTACCAGGACCTTTTAAAATTAAAGAAAGTTAACATTTAGTATCTTGGCTTAGAAGCAGTGCTCTGATTGTGAGAGGGCATCCAAAGGACAGCAGTGTGAGTTATTACCTTATGTTCATGTGGTAAAATTTATATGAGGTGTTACTGATAAATGAAAATGCATTTTTTAAACATGTTGATAGAAACAGGTGCAGTGACAGAGAAGCAAGCTATGGAGAGCAGAATTAAACCCTACATGATTTATTTACAACACTTTGTAGATGGATTGTGGCTCGGAATTTTTTTGCCATGATCTCATTTCAGCAGCTTATTATGATATGTCTGACTTTAAGGTTGGGGTTTTTTCCCCCTTTCCTTTCTGTTCACCAGGTACAGTTCAAACTTAAAAGCTTCATCAGCTCCTGAGGCCCACCCCTGTTACATGGGCTGGAGATTTGCCAGTGTGCCCTGCAGCTTGTTTGCCACCCACTGCTCCCAGCATGCCTGTACAGACACACCACAAGGTGCAGCAGAGTGGAAAGGCAGGAGCTGCACAATTCTCTCTGAAAAGGTGCTGTTCCACACACTGTGCTCCCCTGGTGTCCACCAAGACACAGAGATCATCTCACAGTAGTGGCACTTGCAATTGATAATGCTACAGAATTTTACTTAATGTTACAGAATTTTTACAGAACGCTACTGTGAATTCAATGCCTGAAGAGGTTCAGCAAAATATGTCCCAAGAAAAATTAATCTGTCTGAATCATATCTAATGGTTCTGATGAAACACTTACATGTTTTGCATTTAGACAGGCTTGTGTTTCCTCAGTCCAGTGCATTATCTAGTTAAGAGCGAGCCTTCAAATAAGGAAATATCTTGCTTGAGATTAAAGTGTATTCTGAATATAATTTGAATCAGGTGCTCTAAGAGTTTTGTTCCTAGGAGGTTAGCCATCAATTAAAATAAAATGAGATCATTCAGTACTGTACAATGTGTTTAAATAAAGATTTTACAGGCTGAACATGTAGTACTTGCATACACAAAGGTAACTTCAAGAATTTCAGCAATACCAGCAAACAGACATTTTATCCCAGGAGGACTAGTAATAATGTTGACATTTCAGCCACACAATAAAAAACTTCTGTACCCAAAATATTGGTCACATTATTTTCCCAGAGTGAATGCAAATGAATTACAATTCCATGTGCATGACTGAAATCCCTTGTGTTACTTTGTTATGCAAAAACCTTTTAAAACTGACCATAAAAATGTCAGAAAAACCTTTTGCATTCAAAAAACTTTCTGCTTCTATCTCAATGATATCTCAATCACATTTCTAGAGACAATATGGGTAAATTCTATTTTTTGGCCAAGTATATAATTAGTTATTGAATCCCTGTGAATAATGTCATGATTAAACAAACTTGAGATAATATATGCATAAAATGAACCAAGGTTGAAAATACAATTAAAATACACAATGCTGTATGGCTGTTTTATTTGTAAAGGGAAGAAGACTGTACACAAAAGTCACAATGATTTTAGGGACAATGCAATTTTCAGTCCTGAGGATTAGTTACTTGTATGTTTTACTCACTTCCCTGTGCTGCAATGATTTTATTATATCTTGCAGTATTCAAGGTACACTGTTAATTTACATTTCTCATCTCTTGAAGATGAGAGGGACTAAGAAATGAATGTTATAATTAACAAATCACTTCCATTTTGTAGATATTCTCTTACTCTCAGCTTAAACATAGGCCAAGAGTTGTGTCCACTGCTCCTTCTCCATATCATCTTCTGATGGTCAATACAAAATAGAACTTCTTGACCTGAAAAAATAACTATACAAGTGATTTCTCATCAAACTAGCATAATAAAGCTTATACTACAGCAGGAGCAGAGACATTTTCTTTCCTTTGTACTCTTTCATTGCAACTAGTCCTAAAATCAGAACTCTTTTCAGAGATGGTAAAACACTGTGTGAAGAAGTAGAAACATATAAATATATTAAAGCTTCTGGCAATAGATAAGACTGCTTTTTTCTTTCATGTGCATCAAGCCCACAAATTATTCTATTGGATATGATGCATGACTAGAGTCTGTTGCATAAAAAAGGAAGAAAGAAACCTAGAAACTCTCTCCATACTCTCTGGAAAATGGTGTTGAGCTGTCTTGAGATCCAAAAATCAATGCCTTCCTACCACGGGAATAACCCGTGCTCTGGAAGGAATATGTAGGTTAAGCAGCTTGCTAACCTGGCAAGCAAGGGCTTTCATGAAGACAGATTCTCAGACCCTTGTAGATGAGATTTGCATTATTCAATGAGCAGATGTGAATTTCACGTTCACAAACATTCCGTACGTAGTCTAAACATGGGTAATTGAAATTAGGACTGCCAGCCACAGCTCTCATTGCTCCCCCATTTCTTAATAATTTAATTTGACTAGAAGTACCAGTCTTCACTGCTGAACTCCAGCCTCTTCTTGCCTGAATCTGACAGTCACAACGCCTTGGAAATGTTTGTAGCATTGATGGATCGCTTTAACACATCAGCAGCTAAAGTACCTCCCTTTCTCCTGACATACTCTGACAGCAGCACCTGGAGCTGGAAAGGCAGTACTTGGACCACATGGAGATAATCCATTTCACATTGCCAGCATTGTCAGAGCAGTGTGGAGAATCTGGGAGAGGTGAGGAAAGGGACACAAGCCAAGGAAGTTGTGATATTTTTATGTCATTTGCACAAAATCCAGCACAAAATCTGTAGACAGTGAAGTGGTGCTCCATCCAAATACATCACCCCTTAATGTCCTTCTGCTCTGAACTCCTTTCTTACTTTTCTGTGGCTGGGAAGACACCAGGAGATATATTAAATTCAAATTATCTTTTTCATTCATCCTCAGGAAATTCTCTATTCTATTAAGGCTATTTGAACTTCATCTTGAGATACTGTTGCATCAACAGAGCAAAGAACCTGGCTCNCAAAATAGTAAAATGCAGTTCTTCCTCCCTGTTAAAGTGTTACTCAGAGTTAGATTTCTCTTAAGCAGTGTTCCTAGAATAATCCCCACAGAGAACTTAAACTAAGGCACATATGCACAGCCAAAATTACAAACCGAGTACAAATGCCTTCCTAAACACTACATGGTCAAGGTAGTCACAGGAAGAGCCCAAAAATATATATACATATTTTTTTATTTTAATTTTTTTTTCTTTTCCTCATCACCACTACAAGATATAAAGAGTGCCCTGTTGGTAAACCTGCCCAGTGATTTTGTGAAATCTAGACGTGGAGCAAGTTCTTGTTCAGTGCCTGACCTATATTCTGACAGCTTAACAGATATTGCATTTGCCAGGCTGTGAGCGCAGTGTGTTATTTGCTTGGGCATGCTTTTCATTGAATTGCATTGAATTTTGTGGTAAAAAATATGTCTTGCTTGTTAATAAATAAGGACTCTGCTTTATTCTGTTGACTTCTTATTTATTTTTCTTATTGATGCATATGCACTATTCATTTCTAAACAAATAAATACACTGAACAGCTGCTTTAAGACTCAACTTTGGTCAAAGGTGTTTATTTAATTTTTAGGTTATACTGCAGTCCTACTTTAGTTCTTCAAAGCAGAGATAGATGGAGCCTGGTATTCTCTTGGGCATCTTCCAACAACAGAACAGCAACTTCTTCTGCTCTCTCCCTACCCAGTTCTCTCTAGGGAAGAGAAAGGAAGGGAAGGTGCAGGAAGGTGCGGGAAGGTGCGGGAAGGGAAGGGCCCCCTTTGATCAAATATTAAATACTATTAGTGTTTTAAAAAATCCTGAATAAGTGAAATCTTGGAGCTAGATGGGTAGTGCATTTTCCTTTCCCACACATACAGCTATTTCTGCAGTGCCTGATGTGCATGTGTATCTGGTTTTGCTGACACTGCAAAATGTAGGGATTTGTTAACTTTTTTTCCCCTCAAACACATGACAAAATTAAGAGGGCAATAAAAACACAAACAAACAAGAGGAAAAGATAGTTTCTTTTTAATGATTTTTCATTCTAGCTAAACAAAAAACCTGATTGGCTTATTTTGATTCTCTTCTGTAGTATGTTGTTTTGCTCTTTAAGATATTCTGCAAGAATAAGAACAAGAAAACCAAACCAAAGCAAGAAACTCACAGACCTTTTGCTTCCTGGTCACAAACAAGTGAAAATTGCCACCAGTTCCTTTTCAGCAATGACCTAGGTACATGCAGAGCACAGCTAAATCTCAGATTGGACCTATTGGCCCATAGGGTCTCCAACAAAGAAAAAAAACAAGTGGTAGTTTCTTTCCAAACTTACAACATCTCGCTGGCTAGAAGCAGAATGCACCCAAGCCTGCATCCAGGTCATTAAAAAATTTAGAAATATAGACTAAGAGCTAATTTCCTGCAATTAATTTTGAGTCAGAAAAATTGAACAAGCAAGAGGAAATAATGAAGTACTGGGATCCATTTCTTTAGATAATGTGTCTCCCTACATGATCTGTCTTTGGTGAGCTTACCTCAATTTCCTGACATCCAAGTGACTAGTAGGTAATTTGTTTAATTGGATGACTGTACTCAGAATATTTTTCTTTGACAGAGATAATATGCAAGTAGTTCTGCCTGGCAGATACTACAACAGAGTCTTTGATCCTGCTGTTTTTAAATTATTAGTAAAATGCCTGTTGACTTCTGGGCAGAGGATCTGTACATAGTACAGTAGATCTTACATGAAGTCCCTCTTATTGGGTTTTACTTCAACAGCTTTTTCTCCTCACTTTTCTTTTACCTTTTTTTCCCTGCCCCCATTAGGTTAAGCTGTGTAAAGCAGCTCAGTACCTGCCTCTAAACTGTGATCTCACTGTGATACATAAGAAGACCTTTCTCAGTGGAACTGTGCTGTAATTTGCAATCCCCCTCCCTTACACCACTCAGAAACTGTACTTTTTGCTTTTTCAAAATTCTTTCCTTATGCTTCTTCAAGCTTACTTCCTCTTCACCTGCAATTCCTCCTTAAAAGCATAGAACTGCTACGAGTGGAAGCTATGTATCTTTAATTAACTGCCATATTCATTTATCTTCTGAGTAGCTTCTTCATTCCTCTCCAGCTGCACTACTGCAATTTAAAGATTAGTAATTGTAAAACATCCATCACATGCAAAGCAAACTGCCCCCAACTGTTAACAAGAACACAGTGGCCACAGCCCATCATTTTTTCTGAGTTAAGAACCAAAGCCATTATGCCGAGATAAACAAACAGAAAGTGAGGTTTCTCTCCCTTATGGTTTCAGTGGCCTGGGTAGCAATATGCTGTTTAGAGTCTGATTTTCATGCAGGGATGGGCAGGGCAGGTCCTTTCCAACCAGGACCTGCCCTACTACCTTCTGTCCTGCCTGCCCTGGGGAGGGGGAGGCCCCACTTTTCCTGGAACATCTGGCTCACACTGTGCCCTGACAATATCCAAGCTGACATTTTTGCTTGCTTTTTCTTCAGTTTCAAGTGTAGCAGTCTAAAATCATTCATCCAGTTAAATAAATTGTCCATTGGGCATTTTTGAAACAAGGATACAAAAGCAGAGTCAGCAAAGACAAGTCACAGGGCAAAATATGTCACTGGAAGAATTGAATCGTTTCCCAGCATCTCATTCTCCCTTTCGTCTCTCTTGTGTCTTTCTTTGGCTCTTGGAATTCAAAATCATCTTTGTTCCTGATAAATCACAGTGGAAACTACTACAGAAGCAGCATTTCTTTATTGTTGCAAGTGCTGAAAGAAAACGGTAACACGATTTCCATTTCTTCACATGCCAGTCAATCCTTTTGGATCCATAATGACACTTAAGTGAATAGCAGCCGTGCACAATGTACCCACCTGAGCCCACCATCCTGACTGTCTGCTGATCAGCTGGTGATGGGCAACAGAGACACTCCACTGAAATGACTCAGCTAGCAAAAGCTGGAGTCTGAGCAGACAAAAAACCATAAAGCACCATTTCAAGAACCATTACAGTAACATACGATGAATAAGGAGTGTTTCTGTGAAGCCATTTCATCGTTTAATTCATTACATGGGATTTCTTATATTAAACCATTATCCAGAACATGTCAGTGGAAGTTTTACAGTATTGCAGGTAATGGCTATACTAGGCACAGCTCAGCATGGCACAAACTCAATGCTGTCACCCAGGTAGGGAAGTTTCTCATTCAGCTTTCTGATTTCCAGCATGCAAGGTGCAGCCTTACCTTAGCAAACATCCTTCCCATCATAAGATGCCACTGAGCTCCCTGGCTGTGCAAGTGAAACACAGCCACAAAAGCACCTTTCTCACTTCCTAATTATTTTAACTTAGTTATAAGAAACTAAATTACTGTGTTCTTCACCATGAGCCCTGTACAGAAAAAGCTAGCATTTGTTGACTCTCAGCAGCTACTCAGCCTTAAATAGGTTGAAAACCTGAACCTTTACATGTTTGCCAGGGACCAAAGGCACATTTGTTCTGCAACGTTGTTGAAGTGAGTCAGGGGGAAGCCTTGCTAGAGCACAGCTAGTCAAGAAAGTATTTAAGTATTGCCATTGCTGCTTTTACTTCAGACCCTAAAAGGTTATGCTTCCGTTTGGTCTGGTATTATAATGAATTATTCTAATCAGCATACTATTCATTTTACTTAAAGCAGTAATATTTTAACAGAGGCAGTTATTTTAATTAGTGAGGGAGAGCTATCTNAAGTAAGGTTCAACTTTGTCCTCATTTTTATAACTATAATGGGGTAGCTCAGTGTATGGAAGGAGCCTTTTATGGTTCTGCTCTAGATCTTACAAAATTAGATCACATTTTTCTGCCAGTGTTTTTTATAATTGCGGTACAGAATAAAGTATCACAATAAATGTTCAGGTTAAACCTCCTGTATTGGTTTTGGAGAATACAAATATATAATTATTACATAGTTGGTTGTACCACAGTTATGACAGTAATATTTTAGTAACAGACATTTCCTTTTGCTTCCAGCCAGGTACACATCTGCTACATTCTTTAATGTTTTCTCTTCTACTTACTTACTTTGCTCTTGTGGGGCAAAAAGATACTACAGAGCATAAAGCAAAAAAGAGCTTTTTCTTCTCAGGAGAACAGTTGAACATTCAGAGCGTAAACAAAAACATTGCTAAAGACATATTTTGGTGTGCCACAAGGTTGTGTTTTCTGTTAAGGCAACTTTGGGACTCATCAGTGAGAATATAGTGACAAAAGGTGTAGCACTGCTGAGTCAGGAAGGATCACTCTTTTTCAAGATCTATTACTGAATCACAGCGATTCCAGGAGACAATATACCATTTTTATATATGGCATGTTTCCACAGCTTCTGGCTCAGTGGAGTCATTAAGCTCCTATAGCACATTTCACAGAAGACTGGTCATCATGCTCACTGTCTTGGTCTAAATCCAGAAGGTAACCAGGGAACCCAGGGCAGGGTGACAGCGTTGTGGGTGTTTGGTGTTTGCTCCGTGCTGCTTGATCAGGGGGAGGAAGTGGGATCTTCCATAGGCAGCTTGAAGCATTCTGCACAGTCACAGGCATTGGTCCTTGTAGGGGAGTTTAACTACCATGACCTCTGCTGGAGGAGCAACAAAATTAAGCACAAACAAAAATTTCCTGGAAAGCACTGATGACCGTTTTCTGACACAGGTAGTGGAGGATTCCACAAGGAATGGTGTGCTGTTTGACCTTATTCTAACACAAAGGTAAGGTCTTGGAGGCGTGCAGGTTGGGGGCAGCCTTGGCTGCAGTGACCACGAGCTCGTGGAGCTCAGTATCAGGCAAGGAGGAAATGAAACCAAGTAGGATCTCAGCATGGATTTCAGGAGAGCTAAATGGGGACCTTCTTGGAAGAATCCCATGGGAACATGGCCTGCAGGGAAGAGGGGTCCAAGAAAGTTGGGTGATATTCAAGGATCAGTTCCTTCAGAATAAGAATGATGCACCTTGATGAACAAAATGTTGGGGAAAGGGGGCAAGAGTCCTGCTTGGATTATCAAGACAGTCTTGTCATTACTCAAGCATAAGCCAGAAATGCAACAGAGGTGGAGGTGTAACACAAGTAACACAATTTGTGACACCTATCATTAAAGAGTCCCTGTGATAAATCATGACATTCTGGCTTGGTTTAAGCTCTGGAACATCTTGAACTTCTCTAAAACAACTATGAAAAGAACCCCAAACAAACAACCACAGAGCCTTGCCCCCACCACCCCCCCCAAAAAAACCCAAAAGCCAAACCAAAAAACCTCCATCAAATCCAACAACAAAACACACAAGCAAACACCCCAAAAAAGAAACCCAGAAACCCCGGAAACTCTCAGTCCCATAGTGCTATCCATCTGATTCACCTGTAGGCTTCAGAACTGTCTCAAATCTCTTTGTACAGTCACAAACTCTCAGAACTATTACATCTATTTCCCCTCTGAGGGAAAGGCTAAAGCCACAGGCCTCAGCAGTGTTAGCTACCTCATGGATTTCTGTTCATAAACCTGACAGTGCTTGGGGGATAGCAAGCTGTACACAACAGCTGCTACCTGACTCTCCCCATCTGTCTTAATGATTCCCTACCCTGGACCTGTCAGGACCCAACTGCATAGCATCTCTTCTGGGCTCCCAAACAGGATCAAGCTGAACCTTCTTCCAAGTAGCCTTTCTTCCTAAAGGAGACCACCAGGCATTCCTGCTATTTCTTCCCTTTCCTTCCAGGCACCCACAGTTTCACATTTAATGTAAAATAAAGCTGGTTTTCGTCCCGTGAGGTTTTCACACAGTGATGGGCAGTGACACACAGGCAGCTCCTAGATGATCTCACCCCACGCTGCAGGCTTGCCTCTGCCTTTCATCTTTCATGAGATTATGCTGTTTCCTGTGAGCTCTCCTCCCAGACAGAAAGCCACAATTCTCCACCTGGAAAAACCAGAGCCCTCCTCCCCTCTGGGCTCATAAAGATCGCTCTCAGCATGTGCATTTTCACAAAGGCCTGACGTTGTTGCAATGAGTTTTTTCTCAAGGACCGTGAAGGTCAAAGCAAGACTCTTTCTGTAAGCAGCTTTTCCCTCCACCTAGCACAGACCTGACATACATAACACTGTAACATAGTTACTTATCTTAAAGGCTGGCAGCTTTGCTTATTTCTGAGCTGACTCCTCTAATAAAATCAGCAGCATTTGTGAAGTCTCAGGTAAGCAATAATATTAATAAAAAAATCTACAGGAAGAAGATAATTGTTGATTTTTAAGATTATATGATTTACACACGTGAAGTCTAGCCCTCTTGTCTCTTCATCACACTGTTTTAAGGAAAAAAATCAATATTGTACAACACTTCCAAGATTTTGTAGGTTTGTTGGGGAAGCAGTGCCTACAGCCTCCCTGGTTACTGTGAAACAGTATTTTCACTTTACAGAGTTAATCTTGCTATTCTTGCATCTTTTATCGTTTATATATAAGAAAAACTGGCTGACTGTGAACAAATCTGTGGGACTGGCTTGAGCCACTCTCAATAGTGGTTGCAGTCAAGGCAGTTGCAAATAAAATTTTTCTGTGCTACAAAATTAACTTTTAAGAAAACATAAATCTACTGGCAGATGTAAGAGCCCATATGTGCCTAAGAATAGACTTTATTTCTTCTGTCCAGAACATGTAGGAAGTAATTTTTGAAATTTAAGCCTCCATGAATATACACCAAAAGGAAAAAGCAAGTATGTAAAATTTGAACATGAAATTCCATCTGTTTTTTAATATTTATGCTAGACACTATGAAAAACTAGAAAACAGTTATGACAAAAATAATGTTTAGTTTATAGTAGATAAACTAAAGTAAAAGTAATTTAATCTAGAAAACTCATAAAAATATTGGGTATTTATGTAATTGTTATTATTAATATGAGTTTAAATATTAATCTAGGGATTATTTACTTTTGGCTGAAGAATGTATATCTTGATATGATTTTACACCATCTCAACCTTACCTCAAGGAATATGAAGATTAGTTGCTCCCTTCCTTCCAGCAACCGAATTTGCACCACTAGATGGCCACCTAAAGCAACCCTCTATGAAAATGACGTTGTGCATGGTGTCTGCTTGGAAATGCCTTCAAAATACTTCTGTTATATGCATGCTGTGAATCTTTACCCATCATGGCTTTTTAAATAATTACTTCAACAACTGAAAAGCATGACATTTATTTTGACTTAGATAAAGGAGTCAAAATTACAGCTATTTCTAAAGTCCTCAACATAACAACTGAATTATTTCAAAAGATGAATACCCTCAGCATTGTCTGAATACAAATAAGTGATTTAAGAAAGAAAAAGAAAAAGAAAAAGAAAAACAAACAAACAAAACAAAAAAAAAAACAAAAACAAAACAAAACAAAACAAAACAAACAAACAAACAAACAAACAAACAAACAAACAAAAAAAAAAAAAAAAAAAAAAAAAACAAAAAAAAAAAAAAAAAAAAAAAAACACACCCAAAAAACCAAACCAACCAACCAAACAAACAAAAAAACCCAACCAAAACCAAACCAAAACAAACAAAAAAAACAAATCAAAAAACCCCCCAACAAACAGAAAACTAGTACGGCAAAACCACAGTTGAAATATCCAGGATGATACGTCATAAAATAAGTGACTTGAATTCTCCAGGGAACATTTTCCATTTCCTAGCAATCAAGTTATTATTTATTGTTTTATATGATTCAGAACTAATGCAAACCTCCTAATAATGCAAAATAACTGACATTTTGCCAGTGTGCAGTTTTTCACCAATTTGGACTTACTGCAATTTCCATAAAGATTATAAATAATTATATCCACTGGAAGCTCTAATACATGATCCATATCAATAGTGAAATGCAGCTAAGGTGTCACACAGTATTTCAGTATTTACATTTGTCTTTATCTCAATAGGAGATTTTGATTACTATGTGATTATTGTAGTTCAAATGAGTAGTTCATGGAGGGAAGCAGGCAGTTGAATGTCTAATAGCAAAAGGATGCAGATTGTTCTCAAAATTGTACATCAAGGAGCAGCTGCAGGTGTTTTTGCATCAGACCTACTAATATAACTATAACTGAAGCAGTGAGGCACCAAGAACAATTCTTACAACTGGACCTTAATTAATTAAGAGAGGGTGAACACAGTCATGAATAGTAACTGAAAACTTGCTACATTTATTATGCCCGTGATGGTATACTTTGTGCCCACTGAAGCATATATTTACAAACAATCAGACCACAGAATTATACAGAGAAATTATCAGCTGTATGCAAACATTGGGAAACAAATAATAAGTGACCAATATGGGTCCTGGTGAAGATTTTCAATTCATGATTTAGACAGTAGGAGCTCTACTCAGTAAAGGAAGAAAATCAGAAGTCTTTCCGTCTTTACAGGGAGTCTTATGCAGTAAGAACTAAACAACAGCATTTAAAACTAGGAAATGCTCGCAAAAAACATGCTACTCTACAGCCTGCATGCAACAAGCGTAATGACAAATTAAGCAAAATCCTTTGGAACAACCCCTCCCATACACACAGACAAATCATTCTCCTGAAGAGTGAGAGTAGGAAACAGAATAGAAAAGACAGCCCTTGTTTATTCAAATTAGTTATTCCTTACAAGAAATTTACTCAGCAAAATGAGTTCATTTTATAATAGTTCTGAGTAAACATTTTGTAAATGAGAAAGTATATAGAGTCAAGCTGATAACAGATCAGAGAGCAGAACTCGTAAATCTCCAGGCCTCTGTCTATAGCAGCATCATGACATATTTTACCTATCTGAATGCTACTCCAATTTTAGTATGCTATATCCATTGATCATGAACTATTACATATTTTAACAAGTTAAGAAATCACATCAGGCATAAGATATTTTAGAGTCAAATTTCCAGCGAAAAATGTACATACATTTTAGCCTACTTTAAATAGGTGGATAGGTTTTTAAGATCTTTAAAAGTCATTTGCCTTGTTACATTTCTGCAGTATTCCTTGAGGCATATGAGAGCCCAGAGGAAAAAGAAAGTCACTGAGGCTTCCCCAGTATTTTCCCACCAGATTGATTCAGAACTTAACAGGTAATCAGCTACTCACCTTCCTGCCTATCTTATTCAAAGCAATGTGATTTTATGAAATATTAGACTATAGGAGAATAGGTAAGGAATGTATTTTAGGGGAGTTAGGCAAACAGCCATCCCCTCAAAAGTCATCAAAATAATGCAAATCCAGGACTCCCAACACTTTGGAGTGAAATGAGAGTCACAGAGCAAAGCTGCATTAGCTGTGAAAGAGATGGAAAATAGGATATACTGCAACACTGGATGCAGCAAGATCTTGTCTGAGTGCTCTTGCAAGGTGGAATTCCTGCTGGTGCAGTCAATAGGCCTAGGGCCTGGAGACACAGGCCAATGGCTGTGTCAGGAAGACAGGCATGATTTGAGCTAAATTACAGTTATAAGAACTGGGGCAGGCTCTCTGCCTTTGTGTGAGTTTCGGGACTAAAGTATAAATGGAAGAGGAAAAACAGGACAAATGAAGCTTTTCCTGTCATGCCCTGAAGAGGCAAGTAATGAAAAGGAATGACCAAATCTCTCCCCTTCCTACACACCCATTAGTACAGCTTATTAACACACCAGGTGTAAAATTTGATAGTGAACAACCCCACCCTAACCACTTGTTACTAGGCAGAGTGCCTCTACCTGCCCTGCCAAAAGTCCTTCCCCTGGTAATGCAGATTAGAGCTGTGGAAGGAAGAAAATCCATGAATACAGAATTTTCAAGCCAGTTTTACACATTTAGTGGAGGTGACTGTGGGATGTGGGAGCTGAGGATGTGTATTAAAGTCCTGCGTGTGGTGTCTGATGTACAGAATGAAAAGAACTGCTTCATGAAATAATAAGGCATTAGTAATTGCAGGGTAACAGATTTCAAAACTGTATTAAAGAACTGTCTAAAAAGAAACCATATGAGAATAGCCAAGTACAAAATATGTTAGAATTGGTGAAGATTGGACGTGGGCATTTGTGGAGCAAGAAAATTGGTTAAAGACAGGTTACCAGTTTCTATTTACTATAGGCCACCATAAAAAAGACTGCATATTTCATTTTTTCTTATCTTTTCCTTCCTTGGCTATAAACCCATAAGGACTCTGAAGTTACAGAGTCTGTCACTGTAGGTATGTATCTCTTTCTCTCTCTCCCTCTCTCCATATGCATGTGTGTGTGTGCAAT
>VZTR01020049.1:92892-107016 GCA_013400775.1 Chaetops frenatus | reverse complement strand
CCCCCATTCAAACTGTCAGAATATGTAAGCACAAAGTAAAGCAAAAGCTTAATTTGCAAATGTCAACTCTTCAGTATTCCTCAGACACCTCGTTGCTGCAGTATCTCAGTGTTAGAGGGCTGGTGGCTACCAGAAGGTGGAAAACTGGTGGAACAGCTGTTTTCAAGAGAGCCATCCCTTTGTGTAAGGTGTGTAAGACAGAATTGTTTTACCCTTTCAACATTTGACACCCCAAGAAAAGGTTTCAGAATGATTGAATTCAGGTTATATTATCCATCCCATGGAAACAGGAAAGGATACATAAATCAATACCTACCTGTAATTTTTTTAAAGGCAGAATTTATATTACCCTTTTTAATTATGGGTCACTGAGTCCTGGATTGACCTGCTGAGACCATGCCCATCTTGCACTGATTTTGGGGTACCTAGTGAGCAACTGAGTTAAGAGCCACTTCTATTTTAGGTGCTACAAAATCCTGGGAGAATACAAAGAATTCAGTTTGTTTCTTTAAATTAGGTTGTGCTATGTTGCATAGAATGAAATTCAGGAGGAGGTGATGTAGAACTAAGGAGAGGGAAGTGTAACAAATCATCTGGTCATAGATGTTACTGGCTGCAGCAATGCTAAATATATGTCTCAGTCAATAGGGTGCTAGGTTGAATTGTATATTCCTTCCAAAAAATGCAGCCCTTTTATCTGGAGGGCTAGACTGACAGATTCAGAAAAAGCTTTTAATGAAGAACAGACAGGAAAAAAACCCCAAACAACAAAACAAAAAACACTCTGCCCAAAACCCAAAAAAACCTACACCCCTTCCAACCAACTACAAAAAAAACCCCTAAAACCCACCAAGACCTCCACCAAAATCCAAAAATATTGTAGAATTCTTGCTACCCTTTAATGATTCATGGCAATATGACTAATATAGTAAAAATAGAATTATCTTCCACAATAAAGACAGTTGTATTTTTCTCATTTAAAATTTTAACTTTTCTCATCTAGATAATAGAATCTTAGTCTGTACCAGTCTTTGATCACATTGGCAGTTTTCCTAGAGTGCAGTGGAAATTCTTAGCTTTTTCAAGCTGCCAACTATTTAGAGAACAAGCAGGAAAAGGGAGAAAAAATATCTTTCTGCATGAAAGCTACTAAGATGGCACTATTTAAATGAATAACAAAGAAGATGTATGTTTTTGCCAGCAGGTTAAGAAAAGGTTTATTGTTACACTTTTATTCTTCTTAGATAAGTGGTAGTGTTTAATTTGCAAAGACACATTTTGGAGATAGCCCACTGAGCCCTAAAAAAATGTAGATTAATCATCATTGACATGATAGAGGTGTTCAATAAATTTGTAGAGATTTTTAAAACTTTGAAGTTTCAGAAAGAAGCCTCTTCTTGAAGCAAGTAAACCAGGTAAAGGATTTGTCTTTAACTAAAAATTCTTAAAAGGCTGTGTAGCTATATAGCTTAGATTTCTCACACTCTTTAAGCACTACTTTCATGGACACACAGGATGCAGGAAACAGTTCAACTGTCCCAAAGTGAAGGTGGTCAGTCTTAGTTCATTCTTACTACAAATTTTCCATGTCCACTTTTCTATAGCACAATGTACATCTTATCATATGGATCATGGTGCTCGCCTTTCAATACCTGCTTTCCCTTGGGCAGCTTATTGCTAGACTGGATATTTGCAGCTACTTTTTTAATAGGAAAATTAATCTTAATATCTATTAATAATTTATCTGCATCTGACCAACAGAACAAGTAAAAAACATATGTAGTGCCTCTGTTGTACTTCTTCCTTTAGGTCAACTGATAGAGCTGGCATGAAGTCGAGGTTTTTTCCTTGGATGGACAGTTAGTTCAAACAAATTGAGTTTGAAGCTAATAGAAAAGCACTCCAAGACTTTAACATTCATAATCTTTTTATGCACTGTGTGTGGTAATGTCAGTATAAAATATGTTTACCAATCAGCAGGCAATCAATTTTGTATCAGGTTTTTGAATGGAAAGGTACCTATTGAGGAACAGAGGAGAAATAGAATTTAAAAATAGAGGAAATCCTGTAGGGAAGAGATTTACTGCTGAAGCAACTTATGCTTAGCACCACTGAGCATTTCAAATCTGTCACAAAGTTCACTATCACACTTAACTCACATTACTTTGTGAAAAGATCTGGTCAAAAATGGATGATCCAAAATAAAACAATTCTTTCATTGTCTGGAAAGTTTCTGACTGTCTAGATTGAAATTTTATGACATCTTTGAAAGGCAAGAAAAAAAGCCTTCTTTATTTCAGACATTTTTCTTTCAGCTGTCTTAAAGCAAAGACTATGTTAATAGCTGATCTACCAGCATTGACTGCCTGGATATACACTTTCTCTGAGAGTTTGCAATCTCTTGAGGGTAATTTATATAGAAGGCTTGCCAGAAATCCTTACGACTATCTTCTTTGTGTTTACATCATTATGAGTTATTATTCTTACACCTTTGCTCCCTCTAGCAGGCAAGCAATACACCATACAGATGTTTAAGCACCACCTGTCTTTCTAGGTTCAGTGTTCATTATTTACTGCAGACTTGCAAAGCACAAAGCATCGTAGGCATAATTATAGAAAAATATCTATTAATTGTCAAACTTCTTTGACAGATACAAAAAAAAAAAAAGATAAAGGTGTTTAGGCTGTGAGAGAAAGAGAAGAAACCATTTTCATTGACATAGGAAATGTTGAAAGAGTGGAAATAATAGGGCCAGTATTCATACTTGCCACTTCCCTTCTTCTGTCTTTTTTATGCTTCTCTATTCCTTTGATCAGCCTCTCATTGTGTTTATCTACATATAGTTGCACTATATACGTTCATATACCTTCAAATGCTATTGCAACCCCACATTTGCCTCAGGAGAAACACAAGGAATGTGTCAGGGTTTAGGAATGGTACTCCCTCTGAAACCACACTGCTTGCTGCTCGCTTCCTCCCTCTGCAACAGGAAGCACAATAGTCAAAGACAAGGTTGAGATAAGAGCAGTTTACTGGAAACAGCAGTGAGATAAGATCACAGTAACAGAAACAATATTAATAACAAAAGGTCTAAGACGTAGAAACTATTCACAGAGGAAGACCCTGACAATAAACAAATACCACGTGACTTTGCATGCTACATTTTTCCCAACCAGAAGGAACACTCTTCTCCTTTGAAAGGGAGTGAGTGTTCCCTGGGTTTGTCTTTGCTTGAGGCAGGACTAATCCAAACTCTCTTCCCTAACACTTTTCTCAGATCCACCACAGGGACTTTATCCTCTTTCAGAGTACATGGAGGTTTTGATTGGGAACACAGTTGGTGCCAACCAGCAAGGTAGCCTTTGCTAAAGGTTGATCCCAGTGTTTGAAGGAGGCCCCACCACCTCCTTTCAAGGTGCTTTTCAACAGACCATTGTGTTTCAACAGTCCGTTCAATTTTTCTAGAGGCTGGTGCATGTTAGGGAGTAAAATACACCCTGTATCATATTTAATCCTGTGCTCTCTGGCCCAGGTGTCTATGAGGTTGTTTTTGAAATTAGTCCCATTGTCAGAATCAATTCTCTTGAGGGAGCCATGCCTTCAGAGGCCTTGCTTTTCAAGGCCCAGCATGGTGTTCCACACAATGGTGTGAGGCAAGGGCACGTCTTCAGCCACCCAATGGTTGTTTTCCATGCTGTCAACACATAATGTTTTCATTGGCAGGTCTGCAGAGTGTGATGTGATCAATCTGCTGGGACTCCCCATATTTATATTTCAAGCATCATCCCCCATACCACAGAGGCTTTACACACTTGGCCTGCTTGATTGCAGCCCATGTTTCACAGTTATGGGTAACCTGGGAGATGGTGCCCATGGTTAAGCCAGCCCCTTGATCACAAGCCCATGGAGTGTTGAATCTCTTCCCTGAAGATCAGAGCCCTCATGGGCTCACTTAGTGAGAAATAATTCACCACCATTCTGCCAGGCTAGATCCACCTGAGACATGTTATTCTTGGCAGCGCAATCTACCTGTCCAGCTCTGCCATGTTCTTCAGTAGCCCGACTCTAGGGTACATGTACATCTATTTGATGTGCCTTTACAGGCAGATTCTCTACCTGGGCAGCGTTGTCTTGCCACAGTCCAGCAGCCCAGGTGAGTTTCCCTCTGCACTGCCAATTGGCTTCCATCATTCCAGCCACCCACACAGAGCATTTCCCATCACACACGAGCCAGTGTAGAGCTAGAATGCAGGCATTTTTCTTGTTCAGCTGTATCCAAAGCCAGCTTTCACCCTGCAACCTGACTCTATCAACCTTTTCCCTTGATAGCTTCTGTGACTCATCATGTAGGACCCCATACAGCAGCTTTCCATGTTTTATGTAGCCCTACAAGTTGGCAGAAAGTGAAAGTGAAGAGAGGGTATCACTTTTCATTTCCTGGTAGCTGGCTATATGGTGGGGCTCCTGCAACATGTCACCTTTTCCTCCTCCTCTGATGATGATGATAGTCCAAAATCTTCTCCTTCAGGCCAGTTTGTGGTGTCTGCCAAGATCCCTAGATGGTAGGGATTTCCTATCCAGGTTTGTGGTGTGACCATAGCATTCCACTTACTCCACGTCACATCAGAGGTGTGATGCATAGAGGGCACCTTCCCTTTGAGCATTCACCCCAGCTCTGGCAGCTGGGTTGCCAGGAGGACCTCTGCCTCAGTGTCAATCACTTCTGAGGCAGCTCGAACCCCTTCACAAGCTACCAGGATCTCTTTTTCAGTCAAGGTGTAGCTGACCTCAGATCCTCTGTAAGGCCAAGTCCAGAACCCCAGGACTCATATCCTCAAGGTACATTTTCCTAGGAGGTTCATTCTTCCTGACTGCAACACACTGCACATTTTTCACTTCTTGTCCTGTCCTGACTGGCCCAAGTGATACAGCATGAACAACCTCCTCTATAATTTGTTCAAAAGCTTGTTGTTGTTCAAGACCCCACTTAAAACCATTCTTCTTCTGGGTGACTTGATAGGGTTTGCAATCTGCCTGTAAACTGGAATATGCATCCTCCAAGTCTAAGGATCCCATTAAATCATCATAATTTTGAAAGTTTTGATCAGCAGGCATTGTTTATATGTATTCTTCCATAGCTAAGGTTATTTTATCTTTAAGAAATATTTGTGATTTTGTTGTAAAAAAACTAGTTATATGAATGCATTGAAGTCCCACATTTTTCTGTAATTTTCCAATCAGGACAGCAGGCAAAGAAAGGTTTTGATGTGAAACTGTTAGGCTTACCCAGAAGATAAAGTGGTATGACATGACTAAGTCAGTTGAACCTTTGATTGGGGCAGAGTGGGTCTTTTCCTCAGAACTGAGTATTCTAAAACCAGAAGAGTTTTTATAGTAAGAGATTATATTTTATTTCAACAGATATTACAATAGTAATTCTTTAGACTACAGAAAATAGTATGAGTATAAAAAAGGATTTTAAAATATCTTACTCCTACCACTATTTCATTGCAAGGCACCTATATTTTTTTTCTCAATCCCTGCTCACAGGCTGTAAATTGTAACTGAGGTTACTGCCAAACTTACAGTTTCTTCAGGTCCCTAGGAAGCATCTCTCTTTTAACATTACAGAACATTCATAGTGGGTCATGCCCAAAGCATGTCATTTTTACTTGCCTAAAGCCAATAGGCTTAGAAAAAATATACAAGAATAAGGGAAGCATGTGGTGGTATTTACTTCATATGCACCCCAAGCTCCAGTCACACATAATACCGGGACTTCCAGAAATAACTTCTCTATATTCAGCAACTCTCAAATGGTTTCTCTGCTGTGCATTTGAACTCTTGAACGCCATTGTAAACTGCCAGATTTAACAGCTTCCTGCAAGAAAAGAATTCCTCAGGTTAACCATAGATGTGAAATGCTGTGTCTTTTGTTTTGTTTCCCACAAACTGCAAGATCTATTTAGTATTTTCTATGAGAATATAGTACTGGAAAAGAAAGTGAAAATATGATTGTGTCCTATTCTTCCTCGCTTGCCTCTTTCAAAATTGACAGTCCTAGCATACTTCATTGTTCCTCATAAAGACATTTTTCCAAACCTTGGCTTATTCTTGCTGATCTTGGCTGATCTTTTCCAGTTCTGTTACACAGTTTCTAAGGGCAAAACATACAAGATGGAGTGAACATAGATTTTTCACTGTCACTTACATTCTAGTTTCTTTCTTTTCTTGAGTAACTCCTGACATTTTTGCTTTTTTTCCTGCTGATTAAGCACTAAGTTGAATTTATAATAGTTTCTTGAAAATATCAAGGTCTCACATGAGCAGTAATGGTTTGCTCAGATAATGTTACATATGAAATTCAGGTTGGTTTTATCTTCATACATCAGTTCCCAATTACCTATGCTAAATTTGTACTGTTTTGTTGTCTTCTAAAATCCACATGGTTCTCCTAAGTTTTTCCCCACATACAATTGCAAATCAGTTTGTCGTTCTTTTGCTTTTCTAGGTCACTTGTGACTGAAGTAGACAGTACAGAAAAGTACAGGGCTGCTTACAGGCCTTAACAGTCTTTGTTGAACTAACTTAGGATAACCTTTCACACACCCAGGTTGATTTCATTAACCAGATATCCTTTCTTCATTTCATAATTAGCTTCCAAAAGAAAGAGTCAAACTACACCAAAACCTTTCCATAGATTCACATGACAGAATTTCTTCTTACAAAGTCATGTCAGATCTTTCCCTAAACATTTGACCCCATGTAAATTACTTCTATCTTTCATCCAATATGGATATCTGGGTATCTACAGTTCAGCTGTAAGGTTTGTATTCCCTTCAATCTCTCCCATAACTCTTTCATAAACTGCCAGCACTTCAGCCTCCTTCCCTTCCTTGAGCATGAAAGAAATTCAGCACAAGACTGCATGCTACAATGGTCACTCACCTCTCCTTACCCCCACCCCCACTCCTCTCTGTGCCTGTAAATCTATTGAGCAATTTGCATGCTCTCCAGTGAAAATTGTTAGCATTTACCTTGGCTGTGTACTGTTCCAGATCAGTCAAGCAGCATCAGGATATCCAAGCAATACCCATCTTTCTCTGCCTGTTGGTGCTGCCTTGCCCTCTGGAAGCTGCTCTTCCCCTCAGGCATACTCAGGTAATCACTGGGAATGAGGAATCATCTCCCTGGCCAGGAACACCCACCTGCTCTAATGGCACTGAACTTGGCCTTGCAAAGAGCTTACATAAAATAAATCAGAAGCAAAAGGTTTGCAGCCCAATTACAGGTGGTTTTGGGTGTTCTTAATCACTCAAGACAGCTCTTTGGGAAGGAATACAGTAGAATATGTAAGTCATGTGAGGCTCACTTGATTGTATCTGTCTAACAGTCTGAACAAAGAGAAACAAGAACAATATCCAATTGCTTCTAAGCTGAGGCATTTCTCTTTTAGGTTTTTCAGGTTATTTTTCTACTCTTCAAGTACAGCCTCCTACTGGCAGTGTGTTTTACCTTCCAGGGCTTTGGAAAGTCTCAGGTGTCCAAATGGTACCTGATGCTTCTGTGAGTAAGTCTGAATCAACATGACACAAGAATTAAGCGGAGATGTGTGTTTTTGAGGCCATCCAAAAGCAGCTGTCATTAGTTAGGATAACAAATCAGAGTAGTAAATTTAGATAGTATAGATACAAATTTACTTAGTAAATTAATGGATAATACCTATCTCTGCCTTTAGTGGAGGGATAGACTACACTTTGGGATGCTACTTAATTTCTTCAATCTGAAGATCAGACAGAAAAAATGGATCTTTATTCCAAAGGGAAAAGTGAAATCCATCAGAAGTGTTTAGGTGCACAAGTAAAGAATATTGAATATCTTAGGCAGCTATTTGTGGGAATGAGCCATGGAGACATCCTGTGAGATACACGGTGAAGGAATGTCCAAGAGATGTTCCATGAGTGATGTGGAGAAGGGATTGCTGGGGACATGGCATCCTGCTGCTGAGGGGCCAGGTGACCAGGCAGAGGCTGGCTGACCCTTCATGCTGCAATCAGACAGGTGGAAGAGGGCCACTGTTCTGTTCCACCCTTGTGCAAGACCTGCAGCCTTTGTAATGTCTCCTTGTGTTACTCTTGATATCCAATTTTTATGTGTGCCATGGCTGTCCCCCCAACACTTAACATCATTAACAGTATATTTGACTATAGTCTCACCTTCACTTCCTGCAAAAGCATGAATTAGTATTTGAAATCCTTCATGGCAGAGGATAAGACTACAGCCACATTGCAGACAAGTCTTACTCCTCTTTCCACCCTAGTGCTGGGACACTTCTTTGGTAAGATTTGCACCTCTAGCTGCATCAGGGAGAATCCAGGATCACTTGTACACAGTGTTACCTAGCAATCTAACAAGATTCTATAATTTGTTACTTCATTAAATTCAGTATTTGTGGATCTGTGATTGTGGAAGGTCTTCTTGAAATCCAACAGACTTGGAGTGTCAAATTGATGAACCATGCTACTGGTGAGTTTGGGACTGTGAATGTGACCAGACTTGTAGTGTGACCCACAGACTATTGGTGCATCTGAGATCTTAAAGGATTCAAGCAGATTTACAGTGCTGAACTAGTCATAATCAGAGGCTAAGTCCAGCTGCACCCAGCCCCCCTGATCTCTGAGGATCACCTAGAACATTGGGGGTTGTTATTCTGCCAAATTCCTATACCTCTATAGGAAAACTGCTCCGATGCAAATGTGATGAGGATGCGATGTCCTTGTGATGCAGAAGATACTATGTGTAGGTTGGAAGGCAGAATCAAAAGCAGAGATACTAATATTAAGCAATCCTTTTGCTGTATTGCAAATGCTAGGCCTTAGCTATAATACTGTACTTTGGTATGAGTGCCACACAGAAAGATTGTGGGCCAGCTGAAGGGAGTCCAGGGGAAGCAAGAGGCAGGATACTAGGTCTAAAGGGAGATTGAATTAATTAGGGTTGTTTAGTCTAGAAGGGAAGACTTCCAGGAAAGGAATGGCTACAATATTTAGATTCATAAGAGGTCATTGCAAAAAGGAAGGGGATTTCTTTTTTCCTATTTCTTCCTTTCAAGGCTGTATAAGAAAAACATCATAAGCTTAAATCACAAAAAAGCAGATTCACATCAGACATTTCATTTTTAGGAAACATTTTCAGGAACAAGGGTGGTGAAGGACTGTAGCTGACTGCCTAGGGAAGTTTAGAGAGCAATTCAGGAAGAACCTTTCAGAGGGATAGAATGGATGACCTTCTAAGATGCCTCCAAACTTTCAAGTTCCTCATTTACATTCTGAAAGACAATGAGTTCTGCTAGAGATGAATATATGATACTGTTGAATTAGTCACATAAAGCTTTACATGATGTAATTTTTACCTATGTTTTGAATTTCTAGGTAAGATTTTATCTCCAGTTCTCCCAAAGAAAAATAGTGAATAAATAACCCTTCTTTCCAATGCCAGCCAAAAGGTCTTTTTGTTTCTTTTGACTTGCTAGCTTTAAAATCCTTCCTGTGTTCACCTTACTGTAATAAATTTTAAAACATTTCTCCATATATTGTTCTGTGGGATTCACCTCATTACGTGACCTCATTATTGTTGACTTTAAAAAGAAAACTTTGATGATGAAAAAAAAACACCTGTATTATATCTAAATGAAATGGTATATCTGTTCCTGTGTTACTCAGGCCTGGATTTTTCTGTGTGCCTTAATCTGTGTTTTCAGTATAAAAGAAATAACACTAGTAAAAGAAAACAGGAGAATATAAACTTCTGCTTCTTCATTGCAGCATTTTTCCTTTAAAGTTTTTCATTCCAATAACATTAATTTTAACATTCCCTGTAAAGACTGAGAAAGTGAATACCTTCCATACACAGGTTTTGTTGATTTGCCAGCACACAAACTGTATGATGTCTAATTTAGACCTCAGGAGGAACTGAAAGGTGTTGTACAACAGCTGTCTTCCAGGTTCATGAGTTTCTTTTCTATGTCAGCAGCATGAAAGAAACCTCTGACTGCCAATTCATCAGCCTTCTATCAATATGCTAAATTATTATGTCTAAACACTGCAAACTCCAGAATAAGTTATCTGAAAAGAAACTTGTTTGTGCTGAGCTGGTAGATCTGTATAATTCCTGTATTATTTTATATGCAGAATTTGAAACCAGGTTATTTTTTAAACAGTGCATGAAGAGCTTTAGATAGGACAAAATGAAGTGGACAAACTCCTAGAAGAAGAGAGCAAGAGCACTTCAGAGAAATTATGAAAAGATGAGATAAAAAATTCTGCAAGAAAACCAAACCCTATGAGTTGCATTTCAAAAATAAAGATGAGGATGTCATAAATCAAGAGCAGCCAACCACTATATTCTGATAACTAGCATAAATAATCATTCTAATGCCTATGTTCAATTTTATTGTGGTATTTTCAGTGTATGTGAAAAATAGCAAACCTCAGTAGTGCCTGGTTATGTTTTCTTTGTAAACCTATAGCAAGAAACTTGTAGTGAGAGCACTGGTCATGAGGAAGTCTTTTGTTCCAGGGCTGGAGCAGCAGCAGGTGTTGCTGAGCTGGCAATACAGCAGCCAGTCATTTCCTTTCACAGGCCAAATTACAGATCCTTTTGGCATTAAGGAACGTGTTCGTAGTGCCCTCCAGAAATTCACACTCCAAAACAACTCTAAAAGTTATGGGCAGCCCCGACTGCCATGAAATAATGCAGAGATTTATATTATTTTCTGCTGTAAGTCCCAAGGAACTATTATCAGGGCCCTGTGGAAAGTGTAAATCACCCCTCAGTTGTGCTCTAGATCTTGGCAGTAAAGCTCTTGTTCACTTTGTCTCGACATGTGCAGGAAGACAGTTCTTAATTCCTGTGAAACTCAAAACTTCCAGTTCCATCACCCTCAAATGTGCTGGAATATATGGCTGAAAGCCTTCATACATCACCTGCCTATTGGTCCAACAACACAGAAGTTGGTAGGATTTTCTTCATCTGCCCTCAGAACCATGAACCAAGACTATTCATGTATCTTCTATGCTTTTTTTTGGGCTTGTTAAGGTTTGTGTACCTAGGTCTCATTTGGATTCTAAGCTAAGCTTGGCAAGAGTTCATTTAGAGGTCTACAGCATCAGTTATTATCTAATCACAAAAAATGTTGATGCAACCACCACTAATTTTTGCTACTTTTTTCTGCTACTTTTTTCAGAAGGGCCAATATAGCTATCTAAACAAGGAATCCTGCCAGAGTGCATTTTTCCTGTTTTCTGTACTATAATTAACGTTTCTTTCAGTTAACTTTGGAATTATGATCACACAGTGTATTTAATTTCATAATTTATAAATAGAAGTAGTTGTTATTCATTACTAAACAATTAAATATTAATAAGTTGTAAATCTTTTATAAAAAGTATTTAAGACTTATGTCAGATAAAAAGCAGAAATGTCAGTTAAACCCTGTCTTTGTCAAAGGGCATCTAACAATTAAGCTGACTTTAATATCTGTCGAGTACTTTAGAAATGAATTCAAACATTAGCAGTCCTTGAAAGGCTAACACTCTTAGGTCTTTGTTATAGTGAACTAGAGATGTAAGGTTCTTTGAATCTGTTCAGTGTCTCATTGACAGCAAGTGGCCTCATTTCCTGGAGCTGAATGCCACTGCAAATTTTGTATGTGATCACACTCTTTCATTACTTGATGATCTAGTTCTTCCAGCATGGGACTTCTGAGATAAATGGTTTGTACTTTCCTAAGCACATATATTTCAGGTGACTCAACAAAATGCTACCCTTGAAGAGATTCAGACACTGCAGTTGGAGAATTATTTTCACTGGTCTGTGCAACCTAAGGTTTTCTCAAAGGCTGTGAGGAAAGCCTAGGAATGGCTATAAACCAGGGAAGGTGCAGCAACTTTGCAGCATTCCCTGTGTTCCTGCCACCATCTGCTTCCATTTTTTGCAGCACAGCATGACTCTGGCAGAAGTCAGTCCGTGTCACACACTAAAGGTAGCAGCTGTCCTGAGCTTTGTCTTGAGGCACAGAGGGAAAATCTTCTGTGGCCAGGATGAACACAAAGGACTTCATGCTGACTGATTCAATTATTATAACACCAATCCCTCTGTGAAAATCCCAGCAGGGTATGTTTGTAGTGCTATGAAACACAGTTAACACATTCACCTTGTCCTTTCCAATCCTGCAATTTTGCTTCCTCACAGCCTTGGCCACTAGAATGATGATAAAGCATCGTCGATGGGGTGGGAGAAAGGAAACTTTTCACCACAGTGCCACCACAGTGACATGGACAATGGCAGTTGATCTGATCTTAGAGGAAAACTCACATGCTCTGATAGAAGTTCTCCTTGTTAATATCAATCAGCATTACATCAAAACAATCAAGTCTTTAGAAAAGTCTCCCTGCCATCAGCAATTTTCCTTCTGTTATGCATAGCAGGAGAGCCACTTAATAAGGTTGTAAGTGCTTCACCTTGATGCTGCTGCTACAGTGATATACCTTATCATCTCTGCTCTCAGGGATGAAGGGGAAATATTTGTTTGCCAGGTTCTGAATCTCAATGCTGAGAAGGTTTTTTATTCTTTTGGATTCAGTTCTTATTCACTATATAAATCACAGATTGAGCACGTGAGGTTTAAAACACTTTTGAAAACTCAGTATTATAACGTTAGTGGTTTTAAGTTCTGGCAGAGTATGCACTTTTGCAATCTTGTTTATTAACATCAAAGCTAACTTTGAAATGTCAAATTCCCTACTAGAAATTCAAGATATTCATTGAGTTTTACAAATGCCATCGGTGATTATTTTACTTCTGAGCAGGCTGCAATTTTCTTAGTGAGGTATCAGATTTGAAGGATCATTTAGATTCAGTATTATTTACGAGCACCTATAAAGCCCCTAGCTAAGGACAAATTTCCATATTGCTTGCTGATGTACTGCTTCCTTATTTCCCCCATTATTTGGGGAAAAAAGCAGACAAAAATATTTTAACAGTCTTAGTTAGAAAAGGGATAAATATATTCTGTGGAAGCTGATATGCTCTGTTTATTTTCTTGACTAAATATCCAGACAGATCTACAGCTCTGGACCTTTCCCTTTGTGGTGAATATCTATGGATGTACTGTCCTTCTGCTCTTGCAAGATGTCCCAGCCAACCCTGTCATTTCAATAAATCTACTTCGGCAATACAAGGAAGCCACAAAATCTGAAATTTCATTTCTGTAGAGTTAAAATGGATAGACCTTTTACCTTTCAAATATTTCTCAGGGGTCTACTTTTCCTCCTGTTTTCTAACCTCTAACATGGCTGGAACAACTACTCTGCTTCTGTTTCAAACTAAAATGGAAGCCAACTGACCCAAAATCAGCTCTGCAGCCCTTTGGTTGCAGCACTTGCTGGGAAAACAGGTCATTAGGCCTCCTGAAGGGACTGTTGAACTTCAACCCTTGTCATGTTAATCCCCACTTTAACCTGACTTTAACCATCACGATACTTGAGGTTCAGAAGTCTCACAGTTTTGACTAAAAGTTATGTCCCAGGTCCAAGAAAGTTTTCAAGCAAATGTCTTTCCCAAACTCTGTCTGAGAAGAGTTGAGGACCTAGCAACCTCTTTGGCTGTGGGGCAAAATCCACTCAGGAAAAGCTCTCCAGCATTGAGAGCTTCCATGTATTATAGCAGATCACACAGAAACAACTGTGTTACAGATCAAAATTGCCTCACTGCGTCCTCAGTGAGCTAAACTGCTCTGGACATGCCAGAGATGACTGCTATAGAATAACCTGTTATTTGTAGTAATTATATGAATTTAACAATCAACAGGAATTACACATTCACTGCAGTTCAGACTCTTGATGAGAGCTCTTGATGAAGGCAGTGTGTTGGTAGACTCAGAGCCCCAAATGAGTGGAGTGAGGAAATGCTCTTGGAAATGGAGCATATTAGCAACTTGCTGTGGTAAAACAAAGCTAAATCAAAAACTCTGTAACTATAACAACATCAAAAGCACAGACACAAGTTCAGCATTTCTGCCCACAGGACCTTCTGTTGCATAGAAAGGCAGAGTGTCGTCTGGT
>VZTR01020049.1:77998-92819 GCA_013400775.1 Chaetops frenatus | reverse complement strand
CATTTCTCTTTCACTCACTGTAAGTCACAGTGGCTCAAATCCATTTGCTTTTACTATCCTTGCTTCTCCAGCTTTAGTGCCATTCAGTACTCTGTCTCTGTTAACTGCTGGCCTCTAACACAAACACAGACATGAATTTGTTCTATCACAGTTCATCATGCTCACACTTTTTTCCCAATAAACTTCCCACAGGTTTCAAGGTCTCTGTTGAAATACTGCATTTTGGGAAATAGGTCATTCAGTATTTTATCTGGTGAACCTGTGGTCACTTATACAAAATTTTAACAGGCCTTTATCCCCCTCCAACCTCATTTTAAGCCAGCTTCTGTTCTACCATCAGTGTTTTAAGTCTTTAAGTCTTATGTTCTCTGCAGCAAAGCTATTTTTCTGCAGCTGCCACTAAGGAAAATAAAGGTTTTGCTTAAATCAGAGTAAAGAATACAGTCCCCAAAAGTTTTCTCTTTATATAGTAAAAATTGTCTTATATGATACAGAATTTTGAAGCCCCCTTCATGGATTTCAGCACTTGCTTGTAGAGCTGTTCGCAAAAAATCCCATTATTATTTTGAGGAAGAGTCTGAAGGCTAATGACATATCGAACACTTCTTTAGTTTCAAGTTTAATCTACAAAGTCTTGATTTTCTTTTTGTTTCTAGAAAAAAGTCAGTTTCATGAACAACTTTTAATGAAGAAAAAGAACATGTTTTTTTGGGAAAGATACTTGTTTTTACTTGGTGCCCATCATCCAGTCTTTTTATTTTTGAAATGCAATTTTTGTTCCCAACTGTAGATAAACATCTCCTGCCTTTTTAAGCTAGCCATTTACATGTATAACCACAAAATTAGCCATTTTGCATCTATAAAAGCAGATTTAATGTCTGTAAAATTAATAGAATTATTTAAATAAATATCATGTATCATTTATGTCATGTATAAGATATATGATATGAATATAAATAAAAGTAAGAAATCTACAAGGTATTTTTACTTAAACATTCATTTTAATATATTACATAATAAAGCTATGTATATATAGATATATATGTTCCATTACAGTTTTGTTGGCAGTTGAAGGATTAATCCAACACTGTCTAGAATTATACTTTAAAACATGTAATCCTTATAAAAGCTGTCTACATTTTGATCATTTTGGTACTGGTAAGTAATTAATTGTTTTTTTAAGCACTTGTCTTCAATCTGACAGTCAATATAAAACCCAATTCAATTCAATTTAATTTTTAATATATCTGTATAAATTCCTTTGAGGTCCTATTATAATTCTTTCCTCCAGCACAAATTCTTCCTCCTCCTTAATAAGGCTTGCAACTGTTTTACAAAGTCACAGATTCTAAATACTGTCTCATGGTACGGTTTTAAAGTCTATTGGGTGACTGATAGTTCCTTTCTCCCAGCTGCAGCACTGACATTATAAACGTTGACATTTCAGTGACAGATGAATCTGCACACATCAAAACACAAATATGGGGCATTTCCAGTTAGCCTGCTAAATCCCAATAAAAGAGATTTTCTGTATCTGGAGGCATAGTTGTGGATTAGTAGCTCATGGAGCAGTGTGAAAGGAGGATTTCACACAGACAAAGACTACAGATTGCTGAAAACAGGTCATTGACCTTTTCCAAGGCTTTACCAGTTTCAGTGTCTCCAATATGCTTACTAATTATCAAATAAACATGTTTTTAATGGAAAATTTCCTTCAGTGGTATTTTTATGCTAGATAAGTAACATTTTATCTGCTACAGAGCTACACAGCAGTGAGAACTTAAAATTAAATAAGAGTTGGCACTTTCATTCTGGGAACACTGTTAATCTATCTTTGTACATAAATACAAACATTCACTTGAAAAGCTTAGTGCTTTAAGGTCTTTAAAATGAAAAGTGTCAATCATTATGACATACCATTATAAGTATTTTGCTTTTATTTATGGCATACTTTGAAACAAATCATCTGCAGGTGTAAATATGTCAGTACACTCAATGGAGCTATATGGATTTACAGTCCCTGACGATCTGTCCCTGGGATTAGAAATCACTCCTAGGGAAGAATTACTAGAGTGTCAGGGTTAAAAAATAAGTGGAGGGATTCTGTAATAGTGACAACTGGGTGATACTTGTCAAAATTATATGGACTTCACTAAAGCATAAGAACAGCTGTACATAATAAATTACTGTTAAAAAAAAGGAAAAAGCACGTGACTTTATACAGGATATAAGAGGGAAAAATCTTTTTCTGCCTTTAAAAAATTTTTTATTAATGTTTGGATTTATTGCAAAGGAAATGTTAAAGGACTAGAGGAGAGATCTACAGCTTTTTTCATACATTAGAAGTGCTGAGTATGGCAGGATGGTTCACAGCAGCTTTGTGAGAAGTCAGATTATTCCACTAAGATATAGACTGCTGAATTATTTTCCTAATCTCTTTCCAATATTGCATCTTCCAAGACGGATGACGCTCGTTTTACTCTCTTTAATCACTGATAAGAAGAATCTCTCTTTAGAGTTACATTATAAACAAAGTATTAATTTCTTGATTTTATCTGCATCATACAAACTATTAAAGTATAATGCCTGGAGTAGGCAATTAACAAAAGGTAATTTTCATGAGATCCAAAAAGTTCTAATCAGTCTCTGAACTTGAGAAGATTTGTGTTTTATGTGTAAGTTGTAAAAGCTTTTAAGACAGTATTCAATAATTTAGTCTCTCCCACTTCTTAAAAGATTAAGCAACAGAATTCTTGTACTGTCTTATGAGAACTACAACAGCATTATAAGAGTCAAAATAAATGTTTTTATACACGAAAATATTAACTATCAAACACATCAGACCCTATATTACTCACACACAGTGAGTTGGAGAAAAATAGCTGTAACCACATGGTTGCATTAGTCGTTCCAGCTAGCTAGTTACCTCACTTATTCCAGCAGAGACTTATCCTTCAGTTTTAAGGGGTAAAATCTCCAGAGGAGTTGCTCCAGTAAACAGACTAAGCATTCAAAGCAGAAATGAAAAAGCTGATGTAATTTTTCTAAAAGAATCTAGACTCCAGTATTTGGGATAAAATTGCTGATAACCAGCACTATGGTTTGTAGTACATAATCAATATTTATGTCTTATGTTAATAGTGAAAAAGACAATGGGATTAGATAAGAAATAGTGACACAGAAGCAAGAATGTATAGATGGAATGTGAAATTTTTAGAGGAAAACAAACATTTAAGAATGTTTTTTTTTGCTGTGAGGATGATCATGATGGTAACTCATAGTTAATCTGTAATTATTTTAACTTTCTATTACTAACAGGACAAATACACCAAAACTTTTATCATAACATCAGTTTTGTGCCATGAATCTCATTTATCCATTTAAAATTAGTTAGTCTTTTATCTCTGACTGAATAACAAAATACAATTTCTCCCAGTGAGCAGGGCAGCAAGAAGCAGGAACAGAGGGGAGAAGCACAGATCCTCACTTACAAGACACTGCAAGGAGTTATGGTAGGCACAGAAGGAGCTGCAGAGGGATACAGCTGAAGTGAAGAGATATCTTTACTGGTTTCAATTTACGATACTGTATGTATTTATGTTTCTATTCGATCTGTGATCCTTTTACTGTGGCGCCAGCCACAATCCTGTCTCCATGGCTTTAGTACAGGGTGGGCCTCAGATAAGCATATGAAAGTCCTCAGAGTTTAAGTCAATGAGGTACGTGACAGACACTCTGGAGACAGAACATGGTTATAGTTACGCCAAATGGCAAGAAAAACATTAGACACACTTGTTATCCCTGTACACAAAGAGCAGTGCAGTGATGTGTACACGCACTCAACCCACCTGCAACACACTACAAATCAATAGAAATCATAAACCAGCAGTGACGGTATAAGCAGTGCCCAGGGTGCTGCCCATCAGCAGCTTTGTGACAATAGGTGTGAATTACCTGGTTTCAGCACCGTATGGCCTCTTGCAAAGGTGCTTCCTGGAACACATTTCTGGGGAAAGAAATGTTAGAAATCTAATTTGATTTCAGATCCCAAAGGTAGCCACAGTTCGCTGTAGGTGGCTTTCTCCATTGGCAATGTACCCTGTAACAAATTGCTATTGCTTCTAGTATGTGGTGTCCAGATTCAGGAGTTGTTTCGTGTCCATCAACTGTACAACATAAAAGAAACATTAAAAACAGTGCCACAAATATTATATCAAAATAAAATGTTCACAGCTAAACTAATTCTAACCATTTGTTTTTCAAGCAGAAAATTCTGTCTTTAAAATAGGTAATCCTCAATTTTTCTTCTATCTCTCCAAAACCCAGAAATTACTGGGAATTAATGAAGGTAGAAGTTGGTGCTTATTTGTGGGTTTTTTTGCTTTGACATCATGCAAACAGAGCCCACGCTAGCGTCTGTTTTCCAAAACCTTCTTCTCTTTACAAATAACCGAGACTGCTTGAATGACATACAAAATAACCAGTCAGCGTACAAAGATATTTCAAGCCTCAAAATTTGTATCTCTGTCGAAAAAAAGACACTGAGGGGCTGGAACATGTCCAGAAAAAGGCAACAGAGCTGGGGAATGGTCTGGAGCACAAGTCTGATGAGGAGCAGCTGGGGGGGCTGGGGGAGGCTCAGCTGGAGATAAGGTGGCTCAGGGGTGACCTTACTGCTCTCTACAACTCCCTGAGAGGAGGTTTGAGAGGAGGTTGAAGTGAGCTGGGGATCAGTCTCCTCTTCAGAGTAGCAAATGACAGAAAAAAAAGCAAAAGGCCTCAAGTTGTACCAAGGGAAGTTCGCAGTGGGTATTAGGCAAAATTGCTTTACAGAAAGGTGGTCAAGCCCAGGGGAAGGGTTGCCCAAGGAAGCGGAAGAGCTGCTGTCCCCGAAGGTACTTAAGAGGTGTGGGGATGTGGTGCTCACAGACATGGTCTGGTGGAAGAATTTGCAGTGTCAGATTTATGGTTGGATTCAGTAGTCTTAAGGTCCTTTTGAACATAACTGATTTTATGATTCTATGACCTGATGACTTTAGCTTAATATCGAAAAACAGGAAAATATTGAACTACCGAGATAGTTTGGGATAAATTAACAGCAAACGTGAACTTCGTAAAGCTTCTATACTTGTATTTAACGTTTTGACTTCAAGGAAGTTATGAGATTTATATATCTATCTTACATGGATCAGAGGGAATTTTCTTCCTGACTGAGGATCAAATGGCTTGTTTCACTGAACATCAGTTTATTCTTCCTCATCATAAATATTGACTTTGTCTTCCCCTTGTTTCACATTAATGTATTCCATCAATAAATAATGATATGTATCTCAACAGAAGTCAACATCTACTTATTACAATAGTTTTCCTTGTACCATAATAATCAGAAAGACTTTTTAGTCAGGATGAAAACAAGATGTTTATGGCTCTTCATGGGGCAATAAAAGGCTCTTTTTATTTCCTATTCTACTTTACAATGACTGCTGGTGGGAGCTTTTCTGGTATAAGGAATGTAATAAAAAGGGACTAATCCTTTTCACAGCCCTTTGTTCAAAACTTATCAGCGTTGCTTTGGGCCAGCTTATAAGTATTCACTGTATAAAGGTGAAGTAAGTGGAAAAGAAGAGGAAAAGATTGGTCTCAGTTCCTTTCAACATATAGTAGCAGAGAATTTATTCATTTACAGAACTCAGTATCTAGTTTTCATCACTTCATTCATGTTGTTATATATATGGAGGTAGGAACTCTAAATAAACAAAATTTGGTTGTATAATTCAGTGATTATGTGTAAAGTGCATGAGGAGGAAGCAACAGCCTGAGGAAAGCTCAGATTGGTATTTCAGGTTCCTATTAAGTAACAATAGATGCAGTCTGGTTACACTATTTTTAGACTGTAATCTGAGCTTTGAGCTATACATGCTACCAACCACTGGAAAATAAACTGTAATGAAAAATGTCACCTCACAGAAGAGAGTTGGAATGGCATAAAAAAGACACAGGCAGTTAGCTGGCATGCTTAAATAATTTTATTTTCAGCAGCATATAATTTAAGAGAATGGCTCTCCTGCAAAATACACACAATAATGCTACTGGTGTGGAAAACCAAACGCTGTAGACCAAATCATGAGAGAAGGGCCTAATGAAACAGATAGAATAAGTAGGTTAAAGAATGTATTTTTGGATTGAATCAGATGGACACGGAAAGAAAGATAAACTTAACATAATAATTCTCTTTCTTTAAATGGTATTCAAGAGATGTACTTACATTTTATCTTTTACTTTTTCAGTATTCAGAAATGAATTCTTTGTTTTAATATTTTACCATATCCAGCTGATTACTTTCTGTAGCACTTAGAAGACTTCTGTCCCTCAGTATTAGACCCACTTTTTAAGGAGGTAATTCCAGATCAGATTTTTAGGACACACTAATTTCTGTCTCTAGTGTGACGGTGCGGTTCTGTTTAAAGCCTAGCTATGTTGTTTAAGGGTACATACAGTGTAATTGCAAGAAAGCCTTAGTCCTTGTGGATATCTTGTTCAAATTATTTTCCAATTGGAACAGGCAGCAATACAGGCTCTGTGGAAAACTTTATGCTGTATTTCAGGTGCTGGGAAGTTTGCATGTGTCACTGTCATTTTTGTATCTAAAAAAAACCACCAAACAAACAAAAATCCAAAAGAGCAAAGCTCAATGAAAACAACAACAAACCCCTCAATAGCAATAATTTTTAATTTAACAGAGAAAAGGGGACACAAAGAGAATCACTCTTATTCATACATATGGTTGGTTTAACCCACATTGAACAAATGGATGCATAAACTGACTATGATAAATTCTTGTGCTTTATGTGGTTATTTATTATGTGTTCCATTACATAAATTGGTTGCAGAATTATAACAAATGCTCTTTATTAATCTTACCTTCCCTGTGGCTGGAGAATGACTTCAGGCAATTATCTTCAGTGTGGAACTCAATTCCATTATTGTTGACAAGCAGAGGAGGCTGGGCAGCTTCCTAATCCTGCACAGACAGCTCAAATCCTCCTGCTTCTGCTTTTTGGCATCCTGCATCTCATCTTGCCTTTCTGTGCTGGCATGGTATACCACAGCATTCCTTTCTAGTACTACTGCCTACAGTTCAGAAACATTTGAGAATGCAGATTCAAGATCAAGCAATCAGAAATTAAAAAACTTGATAGTCCTTTTTTTTACTATATATAAGTTGTAAGACAAAAGAAATTTGGCTGTCAGCAGTTTTACCACACATATTTTCGGTTGTATTTTGGATCCCTGTTTCATTTAAATCTCCCTGTGAAAATCCTTTACTAGAAGAAATCTGGACTGAAGGACTGGGATGAAGGAGTGTCTTTAAAAGGTAAACCTCTGAAAACTTCCATTCCTATTTGCATTGGTTAGATAAGACCTAAGGTAAGACCAAAATGTTGTTCTAAATTATTAGAACTTGTAAATGATGTGCTTGGAGATTTTATAGCCCTGCTTCACAGGCCCTGAGCCTGTGCCAGATTCACTGAATGCAATTCTACTGACATGAATGAAATAATTTTATTCATGCTTTGTGAGAAGAAAGTATTATTCTTCAAATTTAGCTTGGTGTAGAAGGGTGAGAATGTCACAAATTCTCAATGTCCCATTCTCAATTCACAAGCATAATGCAAATGAGAGTCCTGGGGACCTCTTCCCCTTTTTCTCTGAAGAGTTCATTAGAACAAGTTCCATGGTCACTATTATCAGGCCACAAGAAGGACCACCTACCTGCTTTTCCCTCCATAATAATATCTTGCTGTTTTTCTGAGGTGAAGGACTGTGAAAGCAAATTAATTTTGTGATTGCAAGAGAGGAGAAGAAGAAACGGCTTAGGAAGATGTAATTTCTAAGTGAAATGTCACTGAAAACTGACACACCCTTGGGACAGTTTTTAAGGTGCCATTTCTAGGGCTGCTACTGCTCCTTTTTGAGCTGTGTAGCTCAGCAAGCGCAAGCGTGGTGCAGCCTCTGTGCCAATCTCCCTGTTGCCTAAAGCAAAGGGGTTCTGCCACCACCTGCTTCCAGATGCCAGCCTAAGAGACACAGCATGAGGACACTCCAAGGCATTGCTCACACCTGTGCTGAGAACAGAGGTAAGGGCTCCATGGCAAAAGCTCCAGCAGCTGCACACCGGGGTTCTGTGCAGGAGGAGGAGTACCTCAGGGCAGCCAGCCGTGTTGCCTCCCCAGTGAGAGCAACAGGACAAGTTTCAGTGCAGTAAGGGTGCAAGAGCAGCAGTGCTTGGTACTTTTACCGAGCTGACAGCCAGCTTGTTTGACGGAATTTTAAAATGAAACATCCTTTGATACAAAAATAATGTGGGAAAAGCAGTTAAGCCCACACATTGTCTTAGACCTGAGTAAAATTTCACTTTCAAGGGATGCAAAATCCCAATACATGATTATAAAATCCAACAGATGCCTCATGAAGTCTTTTGCTTATATGTGTTTTTATTCATGTTAGAATGCTTTATGGTACTGTTTTCTACCTGATCTTGTAAAAGGTGTCCATGCTTATAGATCATTTTTAAGGTCTCTTCCTACCTAAACCATCCTAAGTTTCTATGATTTATATTATAGAAAGGTAAGAAAAGGGGAAACTTTAGACATTTGATGTTTTAGTAGACAGCTTTGTGTACTCCCCTCTGACTTATTTTCTAACATTTTCCTCATAAATGTAATTGAAAATTCAAAGTTAAACATATCCTGCAGTTATTTCTTTTGAAGTTAACTGCCACATGGCTCTTGGCCTCTTGGGCTAAAGAAGACTAGAAGCTCTCAAATACATTGGTTAACACTTGTTAGTGCCACTGCATTCTCACACCTCTGTTGCAGCGTGACAGCGCAGGAACTTCAGTGGCAAAGTAACCATGAATATCTACAAATATTATAAAATATCAGCACATCTGTCTATTCCAGGTGTCTGCAATTATATCCTAAAATACTGGCTAAACTACCAGAATTACCTTTTGGTTGCTTCTCCATACATGCTGAATGCCATTTGTATTTTATGTAGTTGTAAAAGATCAGTAAGTGCATATATGCCAGTAAATGGAGGGAGCTGAAAAGATTCCAGAAGTAATTTTTTTTTACAGACCCAAAGCAATGAGATATTTATATGAAACTTTGGTCTATGAGGTAGAAGAGTCTGATGTGGAACTGATGCAAATACACAGGGAGTACATCTGGAAAGAGACAGCCCCTTTCAGTAGTGTGTTCCCCCCATGCATTCTGCTCCTTCTGCTTCTCCCACAGTCTCATTTCAGGTACATTTTTTTTTATTACAAAGGTTTCCGCTAGGGTCTTCCTTTGGACCATCCCCATTCCACAGGACAATCACCATTGCCTCTCCATTATGGCAGCGTGGAAAAAATTAGTAGTAGGAATGTTAAAGAGGTGAAATGGCAGGGAAAAATACATCATTTCAGGTAACCTTCTGCTGTGATTAATCCTTCAAAATTCACTACTTAAGAAAGGAATACCAATAAAAAAGCAGTGCTGAACAACACCAAAGTCAACTTTACAGAACAGCCTAAAGAACAAAAACTGTTTATTCTAGGTAAGATGGGTCTGAGAAATCTGTTAATTTTTTCAGNGCTTAGGTTAGGGGTGTCATTTCCTTCCTTTTGCATTTCTAGGCAGTTAGGGAAGTTTAACTACATTGATTGATTATAGGGGAGGGGTCTTATCTGCCCGTACAACGTGAGATCTTCCGATCGCATTTCCCTGTTCTCCCACATAAGGTGATGGTAAAATTGGTAGATTTACTTAAGAATTATCCTTCAGTTTGTCTCTTCTTTATTCTGTTAATATAACTAACAATACTACAAAACTCTATTACAGAATGTGAAATTTATTCATATTAAAAAATTACAGAATATATTGCCTCATATCATTAAACTTCAGAGGCCACACCAAGAGATAAAATAAATTCTGTAAAAATAAATTCAAAAGTCATGTTCAGAACCACATGACATGGTTACCTTGAGGCAAGCTGGTGTTTGAACGTAGAGCATATCACTTATTTTACGAAGATCACTTGGACATGCATTCACCATGTAAGAGATAGAAGGTGGATTACAACACTCAGGGGAAAAAATAGCTGCACAAATGAGGTTACTGCCAGGCTCAAGCCAATGGTAATGTCTGTCTGGATGCTTTGGTCTGAATAGATGCTGCATTGAGCCTAAAATTATTAGGTTTTAATATTTATGATGCATTTAGGGGAGAAAATCAAAGTCTAGCAGCTGTTAGATGTCCAACACATGCAGGTGGATCCAGTGTGGTATTGAAGAAAGGTACAGGGCCACATGTACAACATCTAACTCCTCCATGGAGCTCCTGTGGCACCTATTTTGACAAGGATTTGAAAGGTGATACCAGTCCCAGTTTACATAACTAAAAACAGCAATTCTGAAAAGTGGCAAATGACCATAGGGGCTTAGAGGCAACCACCAAGAAATAAAAGCCTGTCTGGTTCCTCTAAAAACCTGCCCCTATAGAGTGGTCTATTGTAAGTCCACTTCCCTATACAGGAGACACAAATCAGAAATCGGTCAGATCAGAAATGTAAAGAAAAGAATTGGAGCCTGGCTTGGCAATTGTGAGATCTGAAGAGTGCTACAATGTGCACCTCTGCTTTATATAAAGATGTATTTGTCAGGTATCTTTAAGCAGCTGATCACTGTTGGCTCACCTTCCATCAGGTGTCTCTGTTGTTTACCCAGCACATGTAATTTTCCCTTTCACATTGTCAGTTGATTCTTTCTTTTAGAAGGGTCCCATTTTTGTGTGTAGTCACAAGCTGGATTCAACTGGTATATGCACATTGATCTTCATCCCACATAGGCTTAAATCCACCAGTGGGTCTCCAGGCAGAGAATGGTGGGTGTTTGCATGAGGAAGCTCTTTTCCTTCCGGATAAATTACCAGGAAGTGAGATGATCCCTGTAATGGTTTACGATTAGACCATATCTTTTAAATGCAACGTTTTCCAAAATACTACAGCTGATTCTCCCTTTCTAATAAAGAAAACCCCAACATTCATTCTTACACTGTATTCCCTTCTTGCTTTGAGATTTCTATTTAAAAAAAAAAAAAAAANNNNCTTACACGTGTTCCCCGTTTGCTTTTGAATTTTTATTTAAAAAAAAAAAAAAAAAAAAAAGGACACTGTGAAGCTTCTTGCTCTGTGAAGAATAAAGTGACTGCAGCTGAGAGCACTGCAGCCACAGTTCTCTGTCCCCTCTCCATGCAGGTAGCCCCTCTAATCTGGAGGCTGTAGGCTGAATACTGGCACAGGTTACTCCAGCCCTCCTGAGCTGAAGAGCCCTGCTAGAAAGATACATTCCCAGGGAAGAATTATGTCTAGTTTATGCTCTCCACAGTACCAGAAAATGCATCTGGGAAACCAGTTTGTTTCTTGGTCCTGCATTGTTATTCTCAGTATTTTATGGTTTGCTTTTATAAAATGCATTTACAGACCTTGTTATCTACAAATAATGAATTCTCTGATATGCACTATTTCTGCCAGGAGGGAAGCAGGTACTGCTTTTAGGATTACTGGTATATCTTCTCAGTTTTCTAGAAAGAGGTTTTAGTTCATAACAACTCCATTTTGTCAATATTACCCTAGAGCCCGGACTTGAACTTTAAATGGAACACTTTATCCTGCAGTGATATGATATTTTACTCATACGCAGGCAATTTCAGGGATATTTGGTGAGGCATACGCCATGCTTTTAGTGGGCTCACATAAAAGGATAAGTCTGCTGTATAAACCTTTCCTGCGTGCTTCTCAGTGCAGCTCTATGTATTATATTCCTGAACTCATAGAAAAGGGGAAACACATTTCCAGGCTTTAAAGAAACTACACTTGTTCTTTTATAAACAGCCTACTTTGTAGAAAGTTTTAAGGGAAATTCAAGTTTAGCATCAAAGCAAAAAATTGAAATAAACTTTACAGAGGGTTGTACTGGTATTTTTATTTTCAGGATGCACTTAATTTATTAATTTTTGTATGATGTCAAAGTATAGAGGAAAGATTAAGAAAGTAAAAAGTGAAAAAATTTATGAAATGTGAAACCTAGGGAAGACATGACTTACTTAAGTTGCAGAATACAGAACGTAAGGGAGAAAAGAGGAAAATAAACTCAGGCCTTTCAAACTTCTGTAACCTTCATGTTAGCATTGTTACAAAAAAATCTTACGTGTCATTAGGAAAACTTTGACTGGTAGTTTTTGGTCAGCTCTTTTTAAACACACACATGCTACAGGAAAGGAGCCATGTAAATATATATTTTAGTCTCTGTCTAATATATGATTAAAATGTACTCAAGTAACAGTCAAAACCAAAAGTGCATTACCTCTGAAGTTATATTCTTTTTCATCCACTGTTTTAAGCATTAGGTCTTTCCAATTTACTTGAGGTATTTCCAAGCTATCTACCGCTGTGGTGCTTAAGTGCCAATATCTGATGTTTCCTTTTGCTGTAAATTGATTCTTTGTACCTAGTCAGATGTGTGAACCTTCCTACTGTGCAACTAAATACACTGAGAAATTGTGTGAGGACTCATGACTGTCACAAGCAGCAAAAAATGTCTCAATAACTCTCAAAATGTAAGGGCTTAGGAAGCAAATTGGTGACTCCATTTCTGCTCTTCAGTCTCTATGTGAAAATAAGATGGGGGCTTCTGCTCAGCCCTGAAAAAATCTACGCTGTTCAGATGAAAGAAGAAAAGGCATATTCTGCTTAGCTCTAACCTTGTGCTCATTTTTTCCCCTATTTTCCATTCCCATTCACCTTATAAAGGCATTTTTTATTGCATCTTGAAAAATACCAGGTCTTTGGAGGATGTTGCTTATTTATATTCACATTTGAAGGAGGGTGTTCTTTACATTAATTACCTCTTATTAGGATTGATTTTGAAATATTACCAGTGTTGTGATAGTTTATTTACATAAAGCTAAGACAACTGTATGCAATCTTTTGCCATGGAATATCACTTCTTCTTCTCAGTGAGGGCAACATTTTATATTATTATGAAATTACAATCTCAAGATTAATTCTGCTATCTACTATTATCATCTGAAGCATGGTGACAATTCTTAATTTTCAGGACTCATGGGGGCTACTCTTTTTGGGGGTTTTTTTTGTGTGGTTTTGTTTGTTTGTTTGGGATTTTTTTTTGTTTTGTTTTGTTTTGTTTTTTGTTTGCTACTGAATATAGAGTTAAGTGATAAATGTGGCTGATTTATTTTGCTGGGTGGACTTTGAGCACATGATTAATACAAAACATCTTTGTTCTCTATAGTTTTACTTAGAAAATAATTGCTAAAATAGGCTTTTATTAGCTTAACTCTGTTAGGCTTGAGACACCGTAAGCAAGAATATTGTCTATAAAATAAAAATGGTGTTATAGTCACAATGAATATGTTGACATGACAAACGGTCTGAGGTTTTCACACTATAAATTACATATGTACATATATATAATAACAAACAAATCCTTGTACTATTACTGCCACTTTTTCTCGAAAAAATAATTTTCTAACATACAAAGACAAGTTATTTTTCCTGTACTGAAACTTTAGGAACCTGAGGGATACACCAGGTTTTTGCATGTTTCAGTCCTAGCAATTCAACATTTGGGCCTCCATGCTGCAAGCTCACATCTCTTAAGACTCCACAGCAAGAATTCTTTCAGCTCATGCTGAAATGACTTTGTGTTAGCAAGAGATGGGAGAAATTGGGCAATGGGGTATTTAACACTGAGCTGAGGAGAACCAACAATTGTTTAGTACAAATGGATCAGTTAGAGGCAGCAATGACTGAATGTACAACAGGCTCATTTCTACAGGATGCATGACATGACATAAAATCTTTTGCTGAAATGGTTAAGAGTGATCAAAAGAAATAACCTTTGCTCACTAAGAAACTATCAAGTTTTGAAAATTATAAAAGTGAGAATAAAAATAGAGATGTGGAAAGCTCTGTGTTGTTCCATGGAAGCCACCCTTCAGTGGCTGGATGAAGCAGAAAGGAAAGGATCAGACATCACTTTGTTAGGCATAATAGTTCTCCTTTTTTCCCACCGTCTGTACTGAGGGAAACTGGAAATTTTACCGGAATAGTCATAACTGGATACAATAGTCATAACTGGCGTATTGGAGAAAATAATTGAGCATCCTTCAGAAAGTTTCAACCACTCAAGGTATTAAATGTCCTGAGAGTGAACTAGAACAGAACACAAAAGTTAAAAGTAGCAATGAAATACGTTGTCAGCTATGACTTTTTGGGCTCAGTTATACCTGTGAGATAGTATGGTGGTTTACAACCAGCTGAACAGGTCAGCTCACGTTTCTTCTCTTGTGTTGAGACAGCAAGAATTCAAGTTTATGTATTAGGATTTCCTGATGGATAAACAGAACAAAAACACACTTTGACCCTCAAAGGGTTGTAGCTTTAATCCTTCATGCATGACCTGGTGTGANNACCTGGTGTGAATGTGTTCACTAGAAAACTTTCCTTGGCTGTGGTAAGTGTCATCACTGACCCCAGTAAAAATGTGTGTGTGTTTCTGTAGGCATCTCCTTTTTTTATTAAACTCAGTAAAGAGTTTTGCATTCATTTTGTGACATCAGATATGCTTCCAGGTATGTAAATGTCTGCATATGAATGCATATTTTCATGTACATATATCCATGAGCTCTTCCAGTTTTGCACATTAACAGATCTGTGATTAAAATACTTTTCTTGACAGAACAACCCCCCCCCC